>JAOEHX010042639.1:0-23736 GCA_025448015.1 Bolborhynchus lineola
GACCGGGCCCCAGCGCGCCCCGCCGGTGAGTGCGGCACGGGGACCAGCGGCCGCGGCGTCACACGTGGGTTTCACCGTGTGCTGCTCTTCTGTCCCTCCGCCCGGTAGCGGAGCCGGGATGAGTGCCTCGGTTGTTCGCTTGTGTTAGCTGCAGGGGCTCTCCCGGTGTGCGCTTATCTGTTTTCTAAGCAGCGGGGAGGGCGCGGGGAAAACGGGATGGGGAACCTCCCCGCTCGGCTCCTCGAAGCTCCGCAGCCCGCCGGTCGCGGCGTCTCTCGCTGCCCGTTTAGCGGAGGTCACTTCGGGGCCGCCCCGCTACGGGGTGTTGCTGGACGGGATGGGGGATCTCGGTGCCCGCTGTCAGCGGGGCTGGATGGGGAGCAAGCCGTTGTCCGCCCGCTGCTGGGGATTTGGCGGAGTTCGGGAAGTTGGTGCTGGGATGTGTTTTCCAGAGGGAGCCGCCGCTGCTCCGAAAGTTGCCGGGGAAGGGGAGCCAGTGCCTGGGCTTTCTTGGGTTGTGTGGCTCTTGTCGTCCTGCTTCCTGCCCGAGTGGAAAAGGAGGTTTTAATCCCGTGTGCTGCCTCTTATTAAAGGTTGGGTAGGCTGGGACCTTGCTGGGGCGCAGGGGACCCCTCTTTCTAGAACCTGTAAGATGTGCTGGGGAGGAAGGAACGAGTTTCCCTGGAAGTGATGGAGAACAGCCTTCCTGGAGCTGGGGGCTTAACGGGGGCTGGATTAACGTCTAACAGGGGGATGGCAGCTTTACTTTCTCTAAAGAACTCCAGAACCTAAATTTCCCATTTTCTCCTGGGTGTTTTTTAGCTGCATGTTTTCGAGTTTGTAACCATCTCAGAACTTATTCACCAGCTAATTTTATTCCAGCTTGGTGGAAAAGTTACATATCACCACTGACACATTCCACTCCTGTGTGTTTCTCCCAGCTGTAGAGTCGGCTCTGTGGTTGCTTCCCTTGCAGTAAGCAGGGGAACAAGGGGACGTGCCTCTCTGTCATTATCAGTTGCATGCCTTACTTGCAGCCTGGGTTTTCAGAATAGCTCAGCACCATCTGCATGTAGACAAATGCCTCCTCCTGGGTGTAGCTGCACAGCCCAGGCTTAGGAGCATGTATTCTGCATGCCATGTGCACACATGCAGCTAGCTCGAGTATTTGCTCAAGTGATTGGAAAAGGGTTTTTTAGCAACTGCTGTGAGCTGATGACTATCAGAGGTGTTGGTCTGTTGGTACCTGTGGATGAGGGGTGTTGGTAAAGTAAATTGCTGTATCTGAAGGCTTACGTGATTTCATGCTCTGTTTTCATCACCT
Organism: Bolborhynchus lineola; assembly: GCA_025448015.1. Lineage (NCBI taxonomy): Eukaryota > Metazoa > Chordata > Aves > Psittaciformes > Psittacidae > Bolborhynchus > Bolborhynchus lineola. Next base: position 1,325 of record JAOEHX010042639.1, read on the forward strand.
TTTTCTTCTTCCCATTCCCCCTCCCTTTTCTCTTTTGCAGGGTGATCTTGAGTTCTTCTTAACTTGCTAGTGCTCAGCCTCCTCATGCCTCCATCTCCTTTAGACGACAGGGTAGTAGTGGCACTTTCGAGGCCAGTGAGACCTCAGGATCTCAACCTTTGTTTAGACTCTAGCTATCTTGAATCTGCCTCTTCTGCCAGTGACAGCCACTCCAGTCTGCTCGGCACAGCTGTCGTGTCCCTAAAGACTGCTAATCTAACGTATATGCCCTCATCCAACGGCTCTGCACGCTCCCTGAGTTGTGGATGCAGCAGTGCCAGCTGCTGCACTGTGGCAACGTACGACAAGGACACTCAGGCCCAAACTCAAGCGAGCACCAGCAGCGCCGGAGCCTCCACTGCCTGCCCTGCCAACCAAATGGTCAACAGCAATGAGAATGCCGGCAGCTTAAGCCCACTGGGCAGCGTGGGGAGCCCGGTCTCAGGCTCCACCAAGCAACTCGCTAGCATCAAAATCATTTACCCCAATGACCTGGCGAAGAAGATGACCAAATGCAGCAAGAGCCACCAACAGAACCAAGGGCCTGTCATCATTGACTGCAGGCCGTTCATGGAGTATAATAAAAGCCACATTCAAGGGGCTGTCCATATTAACTGTTCTGACAAGATCAGCCGGAGGAGGCTTCAGCAGGGCAAGATCACTGTCTTGGACTTGATTTCCTGCCGAGAAGGCAAGGACTCCTTCAAGAGGATCTTTTCCAAAGAAATCATAGTCTATGATGAGAATACCAATGAGCCGAGCAGAGTAATGCCTTCCCAGCCACTCCACATAGTGCTGGAGTCACTCAAGCGGGAAGGCAAGGAACCCCTAGTCCTAAAAGGTAATCTTCCTCTTTGCCCACTTGTAGTGGTTCCCCTTGCAGTGCATGTCCTCTGGTGTCAGCCTTGCTGATGGTTGAGATTTGAAGGCTTGTGTTTACCTCTAGAAAGGCCTGCATGCCTCGAGCCACTGGTGGCAAAGCAAATGCTTTCCATGGATAAATTAGGGAGCCAGTAGCAGGGTGATGCTTTTCTCTGACTGTTGTCCTTGAGTATCAGAGTGGGTGGGAACTGGAAGGAGGAGGAAATGTGCTTCCTGGTGTCTGTCTGTGCAGACAAAGAATTCCTCCCTCCCCCCCACCACCCCGTGTTTGCTCTGAGTATTTATAGCCCATGGGGCAGAGGTCCAGGAGGGTATATTTCTCTTTTAGCTTGTCAGACTGACCTTTACTCAGCAGCCTTATTTTAATACATATAAAACTGGACTCATAGGTGCTGGAGATGGACAGTGGGGGAGTAGAAGTGGGGAGGAAGGAGTCAGGAGGCCACCTGGTCTGAGATATTGTGTCTTGGACCAGTCAGCAAAACTTGGGCAATGCTCAAGCCTTGTTTTGGTGGTATGGGGTCAGAACAATGGACAGAGAGAGAGATAATTCATCTAAAAAGTGATCTGAAAGTGTTCTGTTTATATGTATATGTGTGTATATGGTTTTCCTGTAAAGGCTCCTGTTTTAATGTGGTGTTTGGTCTATCCCTTAGTGCTCTGGGGGAAACAAGCCCATTAAGGCAGCATCCGAAGACACTTCCCTTTCTTCACTTTATTCTGTAGCTCCTATTTATAACAATGCTGCCCTCTAGATTGGATCTCCTTTCCCCTGGGTGGTTATGCCATTCAGAGGCTTGCATGGTTGGCAGATACTGACTGTGGCACTGGGAAACTATGGAAGGTTAAGGTCCCTTCCAACCCAAACCAGTCTGTGATTCTGTCATTTGTTCATTAGCTCTTACTGTATTTAATTCACTCAGTTTTTCTGTTCCAGCCTGCATGATGTGGCAGGAGAATGGATCAGGCTGGTAGTTTATCCCTTTTCTGCATAGATTTATAGGCTGTAAGAAGGGTCCTGTGAGATACTCCTCTGCGTGTGTATCTTGTGGAAGCTTAAAATTGCACTGAGCTTCATCTTTGCTCCCAGTAAGTATATTTTCATTCTGGGCTTGCTTTGATACTTGTCACAGGTTCCCAGTGTACTCTTACTGAGTCTTTCAGGTCATGATGGTGCCCTTCATCCATTAAAGAGGGAGAGAAGGTGCTTTGCACAGTGAGGTTACTGCTGAAGTCCTGCATTTCTGGTGATAATCATTCTGTTGTACAGCCTTTGCCACCAGGTGTATGGTTGTAGTCTGCGAACCTTCCTGTCCTTAGAGAAGTGAGTTTCTGAAGGTGTTTTTCCTCTGTGGTTCTCTGACAGCACTGGAACTTGTGTGGACCTCAAACTGTCAGTTATTTCCTAAAGTAAGATCCTGGCTGAGATGGAGCTGCAGAGCTGTAGTTGGGCAGCACCGAGCTGTTGAGCCTGTGGGCAGGCTGTGGGCAGCCCCTTCTCCTACCACCCAACATTGGGTTTAACAGAGTCCTTGCGGGGTTACTTGGGCTATTTTTGGGTTTCAGCCCTGAGAACTGTTAGGATCTGCCTCAAAGACCTGCTTAGCGGGAATCCCTTCCCCAAACCGTTCTGCTGACAGATACAGATGAGAATACAACCAAACCCTTTGCTTTTTGGATGTAGTGCTTGGCTGGGCCAGAGCGGGCTTTGCCTCTGGAAGCATGGAGTGAATAGCATCCACATCACCTTAACCCTCCTCCCCTCTCTTGGAGTGGGGCTCACTCTGGTTTCAGATGGAGTTGAGTGCAGTACAGTGCAGCACTTAGGAAGGCTGTGGTGAAGTTTCCAAGCAGAGGAGCAGTGCTGGAAGTGCTCATTGTTTGGTTTCACTTATCAGATAGGGTTTTTTCCATCATGCTTCAGCACACACCTGGGTTCAGGGTCCGAAATGAAGCTGGGAGTAGCTGGGGAGCCCTCTTTGCCTCTGTCTGTTATTTCCAGCGCTTTCTCTCACTCGCTGCATTCTGGTCCTAATTTATTGCCAGCCCATTTGATCCTCCCCTGTGTTGTGTTTGCAAACACTGGTTGCTAGCCTGCCTGGCCAAGTTTATGTCCCCCTGATCCGGTGCCACCTTCTCCATGTTTGGTGCTGCCTGTCAGCCCCGTTGCCGTTTGGGGTGAATCCGAGCGACAAAGCCAAGGGTTGAGTTACAGCATGCTGAGGGGATCGATGTGGCCCCATGTGCATTTTGGGTTTGGGTGCCTCAGTCTTTTTAAGCAGCAGAGAAACCCTGTGCTGCTTCCAAAGGCCAGGCTGTGATCTATAGATAAATGTATGTGTGGAGCACCTTATTAGGCTCAAGTTAAAAAGAGGTGGCCTGATTTATTTTTAATGTAGTAGACCAGTATATAAACTAGCACTGTGAATAGAGAGTTTTGGGCTTTTATATAATCTGTGGTATGGGGGTATTTTAAGTCCTGTGTTCCTCCCTTCCTATCCTGTGTGTCTCTGCTGTTTCCTCTATCATGAAGTGCTTTTTTTGTCATAAATAAAACATTTCCATAATTCTGATTTAAGCTCCTTAGAAACAAAGATTTGCTCATTTCTTTGTTCACAGCCAATAGCACTTGAGGCAAGCATAGCCCCCCTATTTAAATACACAAAGAAACAAACATCTATTTCACAGTGCTGCTAAATGGGCTGCAGCAGGCTAAGCTGTCAGGACTGAAGCTGCTGCTCCTCAGTCTGTTTGTATACAAACCAGGAAGAAATCAAGTTTTCCCCCATACACCTTCGTACAAGGCATGAAACTTAAAGGCCTCCCTTTTTGTGGGTGCTTTTTCTTTTTTAGGGAAGAAGAGAAATAAAAACCAGTGGTGTGAGCCCAGCATCCCTCGCTTCTGCCTGAGGCCAATAGTAGAGCTGTTGCTGAATTTAGGGAGGCAGAGCACAGCGATGCAGCCCTGGCTGTCCTCGGAGGGGTTGTGTCCGTTTCCTTCCTACAAACCCAATGGGGAGGCGTCTCTGCCTTCCCTGAGCACCCCAGCTCGTAGCAAAAGTGAGCTGGAGCCTTGGGGGGTTGTGTAATTGAGTTTGCCATTGGATTTAAAAGTAGAAAGTGGGAAATTCATTTGCATTCAGCTGAAAAGTAGTATTTTTCCTAGAATGAAATGCGTAGGTTTGGAGTTGAGCATCTCTGTTTTCCAAGTTAAATAGAATCTGCAAATGAAACAAAAATGAAAAACTGAAACATCTGTGCCCATGCATTTCAACAGCTTTTAACACAAGAGGATTTGCCTTTGTCTCCCTGGCTGGTGTCTAGTGGTATTGTCTTCATCTTGCCCTTCCTCCTCTGCCTCCAAGCCCCATTAGCAGGAGCCTTGTGAACCTGCTGAAGTCTTGTGGTTAGTTTTTAAAGTCTTCTTTGTTTGACTGCAGGGAAACAGCAAATTCAAAAGCAGAGGTGCAAATTGCAATTAGGCAAATAATCCATTTCCCCACTGCCATGGGCTTTAAAGCAATGGCTAGACTGCTGCAGGGGGGTAGGGAGCAACTGGCTGATGGTGATAGCAACTGGTTGCTTCTCTGTTCTTGTTCCTGGTCTCAGGAGCTTATTTGTGCTCTGACTTTCAGTCTTCTTGTAGCTCATCTAAGGGAAATAAATGAAGTGACTTGCTCTCATTACAGCAGGGAGTATAAGACCTGCCAGCAAACCACTTCATGCTTTCTGCCACGGTCTAAGAATAGCTTCAGATCTCTTACCACACCAAAGTTGCATATCACAAGTTGGAACAACTATAAAGAGGTTGAGACAGCTGTAAAAGGAGTAAGTACCTGACTTAATGTGGTCCCATGTTAATGCAAAATACTGCCTTCTGGAGTACCTGACCTGGTTATAATCGGTTGCAAAGACATCATTAATTGTGATTGTAATTATATAACTTAACGGTGTTGGTGCTACTTTAAGCCCTAACTGGATGACAGTGCACAAGTGTATTGGCGACTAGAACCTGATGCAATGGTCAACAAATCCAGCTGACCAACGAAACACGTGCCTGGTGCCTATTTCCACCAGAGATCTCCACTGAATAATTATTAGGTCATGGTTCTAATAGGGAAGTGTGTATTTTTGAGTGTTAAGTAATGAGTGTGAAGCATCCAATGTGCTTCCAACTAAAGTGTGTTCTCCCTGCGCTGCAGAGGATATCTGGCTCCATCAGTCACTGGGGAAAAAACTTCTGCTGTCTCTATTAAGGCTGAGATTTCACCTTCACTTTTCAGACTGGTTGCTAGAGCTTAAAAAAGTATCTTTCTCCATTGGGATAAATGATTGCATTGGTTGTAACACTTGAAAATCAGTTGTGTATGTCTGTACTTTTTGCATATAGATAAGCTGGAGCAATACCGTGATTGTCGACCACACGCTTTTCTGTATTTTGGAGGGATGCTTCTGCAGAGGAGTGTACCTCTAAACTTTGCCTATTCAACAGTAAGATACTGGAAAATGTAGCATTTCCTCCCAGATGATGGCATCTGAGAGCTGGAAGTGCTGGCTTGCAGAGTGTCTGTCACATTTGAACTGTCCTTGGAGGGGAAGAGGGCAATGACACTGCCTTGGAAAAAAGGGAACAGGAAGGAGGTTTGTTTTGGTATTTGGTTGTGGGGTTTTTGAAGCTCTTCAACTTCTCATACCCTTGGAAATCAAACAAAGAGTCAAGAAACAAACTGTTACATTAGGCAAAACTCTGAGTCTTGTAAAGAAAAATCTGGCCCCAGTTCTGTTTAAACTGGAGGGACATTCCCTGCATTTTTTCTGGTAGGAAGATGTCAGGATTTTAATTATCTGGATGCCTCATGTGCCTGCCTGCTGGAGGTGAGACACTCTTTACTAGTAAAATCCTTATGGAGTTGCTTGCTGGTGTGTCTTCTGGCTTTTTATTCTTAAGGTGAGCACAGCCTTTTTGGGAGGCTCAGGGTGGTCGAGAAAGCTGTGTTTGAGGTTTGAGTAGACATTTTTTTGTAGACATACAAGTGGGTTGTTTGCCTTCCAAAGCAGCAGCTGATGTTCTTGCTATGCTTAGGAGCACAAAAGTTTGTAGTAAGATTACCTTGGCTTTACGATGCATTTGAAGTGAGGATCAGGCACTTGTCTTTAGGCTATGACCATTTACTGTGTGAAAAGCCATGTTATATTTAGGGTTTTATTTATTCAAGCAACTCTGAAGTGAAGAAATGCCATAAATAGGAGCATCATGTACACAGCTTTAACAGCTGTCTGGTTTGCATGTTTAGCAGCTAACTGGGAGGGAAATATGTCTCAAGTATTTAGTATAGGCTTGCAGTGTGATAGAATTCACACTGTTTAAAGAAATAGGCTATGGGAATCCATGAAGATGACCTAACGCATTGTCCCTTTGCATGTGAGATAAGATTATGTGTGGTCCTTAGCCTTGATGGCAAGTCTGGTGGGCCTGGGAGATCACTGGCTACAGCAATCACAAGGCTGAATTGTCCTGAGCAGCTGTTGGGCTGGAGCTTTGTTTCTAGGTGCTCACCTGAACCTGTCTTCAGTGCTTTTTAAACACCTCTGTACTGTAAAACTTAAACCCGTGTTGATGTTCTTGTTATCACCAAGGTGTTTGGTAAGCTGGGGTTTTGTAGTTGGTTTTCCCCTACTGCCTTGTGACTTTTTTGCTAGAGGAAGGTCTTTGCTTCAGTAATTGTCTGTGATTAAGGCATCCTCCTGTCTGGAAGCATCTCTGCCCACTGGAAGTTGGTTTTGATGTGTCCTGACCTGCTCTGAGAGTTGTTGCTCTGTTGAGCATGTGTCCCTCCAGAAGGTGGTTCTGGAATTGTACAGCAGCATTTTAGGTCTTGAAGGAGAAGAGGAGGAGATGGGAGAAGTAAGCATGTCTTCCATGTGGTGCAGAAAGGGGGTAATATGGCTAGAGGGGTAACTGCCCAGATAGCAAGGCAGTCTTGGGGCCAGGGGAACTCTGGCCAAGGCTGTGCAGTGGTTATTCTCCTGCTCTGTGACAGCACACACAGCAGGCTTGCTGCGAGGCCATGGATAAGTTATTTTAATCCGTCTGGGGTTTCTTTTTCTGTCCTTTGCACTGTTTGTTACACTGAGCTTATCTCTCTTGTTGCCATCAGTGTGAAGTGTGGTTGACCCGGGTTCCTCCACCCTCACCAGGTTCTGTGGGAACAACACAACTGTCTGTTGCAGAAAGTGGAAGACAGACTTAGGAGTGCTCCTTTCTTTTCCCTTTTTGCTACAGTGATGAACTTTAGACTCTGATTTTTTGCCTTTAGGTGTTTTTTGTTCTCTTAAGGTTTATTTTCATGTCTTTCTCTTCTTGGATGAGAAGGTTATCTCTGTTCTGAAGGAAAGCTCTACTGCCAGTGAAGAGACCAACGTCCAGAAGGGGCACATGCTTATGATCTCCTGGCAGTTGTTTTTAGAGGTGCCTCATGGAGTGTGTCATAGGGGGGAGTGTGTGCAGAGAGACCTGAGCCAACAAGTCTGGGAGGAGCAACTGGGACCTTGTAGGTTTTGGTACCACTTAGTCCCTGTTGTCATGAAGGTCCCTTCTAACCCTTACAATGATTCTGTGCTGCTTTGTACATGTGCATCACTGCGCTTCCGAGATAATGGATTTGAAGAAGGAAATTGGGAAACATAAATTCAGAGAATAATAATAAAGTGATGTGAACATGTTGGCTGCAACTCTTACTATGATCTAGCTTAAAGTGTAGAGCATGCCTGGGTTAATTCCCATTTGACTCACTGCACCAGAGAACTGCTTCTAGCTGAAGGTGACAAAAAGAACAAATATTACTCTTTGTATGCACATAAATTATCATACATATATATTTTTTTGACAGTGGCTTAAAGAGATTTGGAAGCTAGAAGATAACTTGCAAGCTTCTGTCATAGCCGTTGAATTGGCTGTCTTCAGTTTATTATGCCAAAGTGTGATATTAAGCCTTATGTAAGCAGTTGACCAATGTTTTAAAGGAAAAGCTGTTGTTGGAGCCGTTAACATGTGCTGTGTTGGTGATGGGCTCTAATTCTGCTTGGTCTTTGGTAAAATAATGGGTGTCTGTTCAGCTTGGTGGAAACTAAAACCAAACCTTTTGCTGCCGCTTAGAATTTGTTGGCATATTTTAGGTACAAAACCATTTAATGTGGTCGTTTAACATGAGGTTAATCTTAGGTTTGTAAGTGTTTGTGTTAGTCCTGCAAGGCACATGGCATAGCTGTTGAAGGATAACACGGTGTTTATGCTTCCTGGGAAACGTTAGTGTTAACTTGCCTGTGGAGGCAAGGAGACCTGGGCTGCTTTTAATCTGGCTGAGTAGATTACTTGTTTCACTGTATTTAGCTCTGGATTCTGTAAATGTGCCTTCTTCTTCACTTGACTCTGGGGTATGGGGGTGCAAACTGGGTCAACTTTCTCTTGCCCTGTGGGATTTTTAGGGTCTTGCCTCCCTGACCATTGGGATTTGAGTGCTGGCAGGGCTGGCCCTGAAGCCTATGTCAGAGTGGGGGTTGGCTGGCACCATGCTAGTTCCAGTAATTTGCTGCAATGTCACGACAGCACCCTTTGTTTTCTCTGGGTTTTCTTCATGTACGCTGAAATACCCTGCTGGAACGGGTCAAATCAGAGCCAGACGCTATTATTATTTCTAGCCAAAAAGATAGGAACTTTTCATTTTAAAAAGTTTAGATCCATCAGGAATGGATGGCACTCCCAAATGTTGGGGTGGTCTATCAGCACCCTGTTTTCCTTTCATATTAATGCAAATGTTGCTGGTGTTTGTCATGTGGAGGGACAGCGGTTTAGACCGGGAAGAAGCCTGTGTTCATCCTCAGGAGAAGCAAAGCAGTCTGCTCTTTGTTGTCACAAACAATGGTAATGTGTTCTGAAGAGGTTGCCCTTAAAAGGGTAAAGTGAATAAATAGATGGCTGAGCCATGAAAATGTCAGTGTTCTCTGAAACATGTGAATTAAACAGAAATGTCCACTCCTACACATCCAGGATTACACACGTCTGACACGCCACTGGGACCATCCTCCCTCCTTGGATGTGCTGAGCCAAAGCCCTTTCCATTGTGCTGGCTGTTGACTGTCTCCAGTTGCTTGAGGGATGCAGATGGTGATGGGCAGGGAGAGAACTGGAAATAGATTTAAAACAAAACAAAACTGGTGTCTTGGGCCAATCTGATCTGCTCTGCCTCTGAGAGCAGACCTGTAGCTCTCTGTCAATATAAGACCATCTGTGGTATCTTTATAGCATTAAAATGGTTTCTGTTCCCTCCCCCCTCACTTCTCCTGCGCCTTTATACATAGCTGTAGCATTTCTTGATGACCTTTTTGCTAATATGATTTCCAGTGGGAGCATTTCACAGTAGAAGTATGTATTCCTTCAGGGTTTATGCTGACATTTCCAGTGATTATTTAATTGGACTTCATGTTAGCCTACGTCCCCATGGGAATGCATACTTTTGCTGTGAGAAGTTGTAACGTGTCTAATTTTGAGCTTCTGCTATAAAGGCTTGCCCTCCAGGGAAGGCAAGTCCAGTCCTCGTCTGTGGCTGCAGAATTGTCACCACAGTGTATTTGGGATGTGGAGTTTGTTGTCATGCTCCTAATTACATTCTTGTATAGCTTAATCCTTGTACCAAATTGAGAGCGGGCCTTCTCCTTTGACCTTCCTGACTTGCTCCCCAGTGACTCTGAAGGATGCTGACGTGTGCTTTATTTTCCTGTGAATATATTTTTGGTGTTACTTTTCCTTTCCTTTCAAATGGGCAGACTCAGCATAGGGGAATTTCCAGTTACAGGCTGGAACCACTGTCTTGAACGCACAGATGTGGTCCAGAATTATTCACAGCAACTTCTGGACAGGCTGGTGAGTAGTCTGGACAGTGGTGGCATCTCTTGGGAAAACTAGTGAGTGAAGTGTGTGATTTGTATGTGTCCAAAACTTAGGATCTGAGGAAAAATTGAAGTTTAAGGCACAAACGTAGAAATAAATCCCAGGAAGGGTTCCCTGGTGGCAGGTTTGGAAAAAAAAAAAAAAGTAGTTATTGTTTGTTTCTAATTGGAACTAATTTGGGTGATGTAGTGGTCCTCTGAGGAAGAAGAGCGAAGGGTTGAGAGCCGGTGTAGAGCTAGCACCTCTGGCACAGCCTGGCAGGGGAAGGGTCTGTAAGGGCCAATGGGAGAAGATGTGCTGTGACAAGGGGTGTGAGTGCAGTGAGATGGCATTAGAAAGAGTGTGCAAATGCATGGACACGTGCCTCAGTGCTGAGGGGAAACCTTGTCTCTTTGTCTGGCGTCACGCTCTTGACTTCTGCAGGGACCTCAACACAGTTGTGTCAAGGATGTGCTTGTAACTTCTCTAGGCTGGAATCTGTGTACAAACCAAGCTCTTGGGGTAGTTCCCACATGGAAAAAGCCCTGACCTTGCATGTTCTGTAGAATGCAGGGTTTTGCCTGTTTTTGAAGTGCCATTGGCAACTTGATTAGAGGGAAAGCCTAGATTAGATTGAGTGTGTCGAGGTGGAAGCTGTTCTTTGTGAGCTATGTTTAATTTTACTTCTTTATGTTTGTTTAAAGCTTAATCTTTTGTGGCAAGGCTGATGCTGAATGCCGTGTGGACAACAGGGAAGGAAACCTTGTGCAAAATCTTTTAAACCTCCTGCAGATAGGTGAGGAATATGTGCATAGAACCAGGGAGTCAGATCTGTTTTGCTTGCCAGCAGCAATAGAAGCAGAAAAACTTACAGGTGTGCCTTTGATTTTGGGAAATGGGGGTAACATGGGTTGTTGAAGAGAACGTGGAGGCTTATGTTGTAGAAGGATGGATTATTTTTTTTGTTCCTTCCTTCCTTTGCCCCCTTTCTTTCACAGCAGGAATGGTAATGTGTAAAGCAGTCCTGGTGTCACTGTGGTCTCCTTGTACTGCAGAGTATGGGCTTCCTTCTGCTGTGGGCTTAACCTCTCGTAAATTTCCTTCCAGTGTTCTAAATCCAAGCAAAAAAACCCCACCAAACCACAATTTCCTTGAAATCAAAGGAGCAACTCCTGATGTCACCTGAGTGAGTGGTGCCAGATAGGTCCCCACCTCTATTGACAGAAGGAAGTTGCCCTTCTCAGCTCAGCTTCCTATTGTATGGGCCAAATACAATATTTTCAACTGTGCAGAGCTTCCTATGGCAGTGTGGACAAGCACTGAGTGCTGCTCAGCAGCAGCTGTGGTGAGAAGGACATCTGCCTTGGAGAGCAGGAACACTCCTACAGTGAGCTGCTTGGATTAGCCCCGTTGCTTTAGAAGAGGTGTGGGAAGCAAAGCCCTGCTGGAACAAGGAAAGCTGTCTTGGGTTGTTCAGGGAATTTGAGCATCTCTTCTTTCTTTGCCTCAAGATGAGCAGAGAATGATCCCCAGTGTGCACTGTGACACATCCTAAGATGGTGCCAGCAACAGCAATGGGAAGGGGCTTCACTGAAAGGTGGTCTTGTCCTTTGTGCTCTGTGGGTACAGCCCCGCTGCCTCCATGCCCTAGTACCCAGTAGTCCTACCACTGCTTAAGAGAGAGTATTAGGTACTTTTCTCCTGCTTTTACTCTCTCCACGTTATCTGGTGTTGTTGGAGATGAGGTAGTGAGTCTTTGATTTGATTTTGGCTGAGATACAAGGTTTGTTATGCAGAGCCATAAACTTCTGCAGACATGGCTGTGTTGGTCTGTGGTATGAAGAGGTGGTCTGGGTGGATGGACCCATGTCCTGGGAGTGGATTTGGTGTATATTGGGTGAATTCTGCTTCAGCCTGTACAGCTGTATTTCCTTTGGTGGAAGGAAGCCTACCCATATTGGAAGGGAGCAGTGTCCTTTGGGGCATCTCTGTGCTGGAGCTCACTGCTTCACCTTGCATGGGAAAGCGCTCTTACCGCAGATGTGTGACCCAGGGATAAGTCATTGCCTCCAAATAAGCTCAGCCAGCCTCACCCTCCATAAACCTGCTGTGTGAAGGTCAGCACAAGGACAGCAATGCTGCCTACCTACTGAAGCCAGTGGAGTCTGTAGCCCAAGCCAAAGGGGGGAATATGTGACAGTAAGGAAAAAAAGATAAGTGCATCTCACTTGGTTCTACTTTCCATTGCATGCCTTGCCCATAGCACAGGAGCAGCCCAAGTGCTGGCATTAAAGCAGTGGCGGCTCAGTACCAGTGTGCCACCCCCTGCAGCAGGACCTCTGAGCACTGATAATGGCACAGCAGAAGGGTGCTTACAAGCCCTAGACTGTCCTGCCAGGCTAAGGAAAGGTGCAGCACCTTGGTAGGCAGTACCCAGCCTCTATTTTTACATGCTGGAGTCACGTTTGCTTAATCTCGAGGCATCCTGCACTTTGAATCAACTTGACACAAAGTCATCTGTTCATTAATAACACAGGAGCAGTTTAATTGTTGTCTTAGTGGAAAAATACATGAGACTGTCATCAGCTGTTGCTTCTGGCAGTGCTTTTCTACAGTAATGTAAATAAATGAGGTCAGAGGTTTAAAGGAACAGGCTGTACTTTCACAAATTCAAAGCGTCATCTTAAACAGATAACGCACCAATTGTCTGATAACTCCATCCTGCGCCCCAAATGCTCACTGTAACATGTCGACCTTAAACACTCAAACACAGCCTTAGGGGCTCAGTTTGCTATTGGGACTGACAGGGTTCATGCTGAGTGGGTCTTTTAACACTTGGCTTTTCCTGGGTGAAGCTTTTGGTGGCCAGAACCCCAGTATCCTGAATTCTCTGCTGCTCCCCCTGCGGGATCCCGGCCGTGCAAGGGGAAGGGAAGTTACAGACCAAACATCTCTTCTGCTGATGCTCCACAGCATCCTGCAATTTCTGCTCTTGCTGCGTATGTGCATGTGTGTGTGTTGGTTTATTTTTTTTCCAGCTGGCTTTGTGGTATTGTAATCGAGGATGAGTGGATCCAGAAATCCGCCTGGACAGCTTTGAAAGCGGTATAAAAGGTCTATTTGTCTCCCGGGACCACGTGTTCTGTCTAAAAGTGGATCCCACATCTGCAGCCTGTCATGTATTAAAAATATGTTCCTGTTTGCAATTGTAGTGGGAACACCCAGTACCTGCCACGCTCAGAACAGTGTGGCCATGCCGATGAGGTAATGCAAAGGTATTGCTTTAGGGTGAGGATATTGCATGGTAACCGCTTCTCTAGAGCGCTCTCAAAGAGGGGAACAAGGTCACTTACTCCCCTTATTGTGGGGTTAGAGCCTGTTTCCAGGTGGGAAATGTATTGCAGATCTACCAAAACATACTGTAAACCCACATCCTGTTTGCTTGTAGTCACACTGCCACAGAACAGCAGTGATGGTTGAAAGAGGTCCCAAAGGAGATACAGAGGAGAGTCAGGTGGTACTGTACTCCTTGTACTGTAATTCTCAATCTTCTATTAAAAACAAGGGAAAAAAAATCACAACAAAAAATGCAACCAACAAAAAACCTCCACTTGTATAATACCTGTGTAGGTAAGCTTTGTTCTTTTTGCTTTCTTCAAAGAGAACTGTTTCTATGGCAAGGTCATGGCCCCTTGTAAAAGCTGGTTGCCTAGTTCCTGCCATACTTTTTGTGTCAGTTCTGCATTCTGTTTGCCCTCTTTCTGATGGCAGATGACAGCCACCATGTTTGTCACAGTTTTTGTGCAAGCACCATGCTGTTTGTCTTGTTCTGTTTGTTCAGGGCTGCTTTGGCTCCTGTTCATCTGCTCACCTGGCTTTGTAGCGCTGATGTGAGCCCTGGGCTCCTGGGTGGCTTTGGAGCTGGGAGATCTGTGCCCAGCTGCTGCCCGGGTGCTGTTCGGTGGGGGATTTTGAGGAGCATTAAGGGAGATATTTATGGTCAGATGGCTGCAAAGAGCTTGAACAGACAAGTGTGAATAGCTGGAGCATGTGCAGTGCTGACTTGAAACTTCCTACAAGTTTTGAGGTCTTGGACAATTCAAAGTCTGCTGTCACTTGCTGTTTTGGCAGGGTAGGATGCTAGAAGATGTCATGCAGTGATAACTGCAAAAATACGTTTCACATCAGTGGCAAGCAAGAGCTCTCGGTCTTCTGTTGTGTTTTGCTACATAGGCAAAGCCATCTGCCACATGAACTGTCCTGCTTCATTGAGTCATTTCCTTATGGAACAAATACCTTGAGTTCCCCAGAGTGCTGGGCATCCTTGCATGTCCATCTTCATTAGGATTTGAGTAGGTTCAGCCTCCGCTTGAAAGCCTGCCCAGCAGCTGTTTTGGAGCAGAGTGTGAACAAAAGCACTTGATGTTAACCTGCATCTGTGTGTGGGCTGTGTCGAAGTGGCCTGGCCAGCAGCGTTCTTGCTGGTCTTTGATTATTAAAGCTGTGTGGTGTGTTTAAAGCGTGACATTCTGTAGAAGTGGACATTGGCAGCTTATCTAGCTGTTTTATCGCTGAAGGTGGCTACTGAGCTGAATCTAGGCTTCATGGCTGTTGCTCAAACTGTACTCCTATGTATGCTAATGGTCTTTTCTGGTGGATATATTATATTGCCTCTCTTACACTGCCTGTGTATGATGCATCCATGCCCTGCCAAAACAGCAAGTGACAGCAGACTTTGGATTGTCCAAGACCTCAAAACTTGTAGATGCAAATAGCAGCTGAAAAGCTGCTTTTTAAAGTGTAGCTTTCTTCTGTGTAAGTTGTAGGCTTTTGCCAGGTTGTGCTTCTCCACACTCCCTGTTACAGCCCCTGTAATGCTTCTTTCATGTCCCTGGTTTGGGAAGGCTTGAGCAACTTCAACCGTGGAACAGCTTCTGTTACAACAGAGTGGAGTCTCTGCATTGTAAAATCAACTGGGTTGGAAAAGACCTTTAAGACCATCAAGCCCAACCTCTACCCCAGCACTGCCAGGTCCACCACTAAAGCGTGTCACTAAGGTTCCCCGGGTCTCTCAGCTGTTCCTCATCACACTTGTGCTCCATGCCCTTCACCAGCTTTGTTGCCCTTCTGTGGACCCACTCCAGCAACTTGGTGTCTGTCTTGAGCTTTCCTGTGATCTGGAGTTGCTGTCAATAGCAGTGATATGTTTTGGTCCTCATTGAGTTCAATGAATTGACTCTTAAGCCAGGTTTGCAGTAGCTGTGTGTTGGCCTCCTCTCCAAGTACAGCCTCTTCCCTCCCGCCTCCTCTTCTCCACTGCATGAAGACTTTAAATGCTGAAATAGGAGGTGCTTGACAAGGGAATACAGATGCACTTGAAGATCCTGCACATTGTATTTATGGCTACGAGCAAAGGTCATGTGTGGTGAGCATGGCGAGAGTGGATTAAGGGAACGGCACTCATGAGATGGCTGGATCCTGGTTTGGGACCTGCATGACTTGTATGGCAGTTCAGGTCCAAGCTAAGATCCTGCTGTTGGCTTTAGAGTTCAGCTTCCCTGTGACTGTATCTTGCTGCATCCTCTCACTGTGTACCAGTATTCTTGTCCATCCTCCTTTTCTCATGTGTCTGAGCTGGCTCTGGTTAGCATCTCTCCAGTAATGTGTTGTTCCAGGGACATGCTGAGAGCTGCTTGGATATGGTACTTTAAATACTGCTTGAACTGACTCTGCACGATGTAATGGTCTCTTGTTCTCTCCTCCCTATTCTCATGTACTGGACCAAAGCTCACACTGAGGAAATGTTGGTAACAGGAATAATGGTGTCTTCTGGCCAACAGGGCAGGCAGAGGCCCTGAAGGGAGGACATAGGTGGTGGGGAAAGAGCTTGCTCTGGACTCCCTAGCTCTGTTGTATGTTACAAGGCAGCTGGTGAAACAGGATGGTGTCTGCTACACCACTAGTATGCCCACACCTCAGTGATGAAACCAGTAGGATCCTACCTCTGCCTGTGGCCACTTACTCCTGGAAGCTTGCTGAAGAGGTGGAAAATGAGTATTGACTCTGGTTTCACTAAAGCAACTTATTTTTCAGGGTTTTCTTGGGAATCCAATCATGGTCTGGTTATTGTTTAAAGCACAGCATTTAAGCTGAATGGATTGCTTGCACATGCAGAAGGATGGGAATGTGGGTTAGGTTGAGTCTTTAGCCCAGTCTCTAGGCTGGTGCTGTTGGTTTGGATGAGACCTCAGACATCGTCAGCTTGGGGACCATAGACTTGTTAGTTTTCTTGAGTGGACTAAGAAGACTTTTCGGACCCTATCAAAGATGGTTGGTGCAGTTGACAGTTGAGCTCAGATTCTCATCCTTGCTCTTCTGTCTGTCCTGCTTCTCTGTTGTAACAACAGCTTTGTGAGTAGAGATCTCTAAAGCAGATCTGTTTGCTCTGCATCTTGTAAACACCAGGAACAGCTGAAGACAAGCATGCTTTTGAGGTGGGGGAAGTACCCTGCATTTTGAGGGCAATTCAAGGATTTCTGGGGAAGTGGGTTGTTACAAAGAGCCTGTGAAGAACAGCAGTGTTAGAGGGGCTTGGTTATAACTTAGCCTGGATGCCTGGCACCCATTGAGTACTGCACAGAGCACTGAGATGCCCACCTTATGGGCAGGTGTGTGGACACAGTGAGATGCAGCACTCGAAACATAGACATCAAAGCCTTTTGCTGTGTCCGAGTCAGAGTCCTTGAGACCGCAAGTCTTGCTCTGTTATAAAATATTCCTTTGCTAAATCACTGTGAAAGAGCCTGGAAAAGACAAATAACCCTTTATTTATTTACTTTAAAATAACATTGAGATGGTGACATTCACATTTATTTTGGCTAGTGTAGCTCTTTCAAGTAACTTCAGCATAGCTCTCCCCCCTCCTGGGCTGTGTTTTTTTGGCTTGCATTTAACAAAGTGCAATTCAGTCTGAACACTTGGCTCATCCTGATGTGCAGGACTCCCAAGTATCCTGGTACAGCAGAAACGTGCGCTTCTGTGAGCGAGGAGGGAGGGGGGGCTGGATATATCACTGCATTTCTCCTCTTTCCGCCTTTTTCTGCTGGAGGAGCCACCTGTTAGCATTACATCAGCGGCTCCCAGGAACTCTCCTACCAAAAAGGCCTTACACAGAGTAGTTCTTCTTGTATTGTTTGTGCTCAAAGAGCTGATGTCATGCCAGCTGATGTCATTGTGTGCTCTGTGCGATCGCTATGGGAACTGGGCAGGTGGGAAGCCTGATGTAATCGCAGAATGAGGTGTAGAAAGAAGGTCTGGTCCTGGTGTTCCAGCTCTGCCGAGCTGGCAAAAGGAAGGTGGGTGAAATACTGCTTGAAAAAGACAGCACGATGTGCAGTAGAGCCAGGGAAGCACGAGCCAAAAGAGTAAAGCGACTTCTCCCTTCCTGCTCAGATCCATTTCCCAATCCATATTAATGTCCTAAAAATAGCTCTTGTTAGATATTTTCAGGCAACCAGAGCAGAAAAAGGAGAGCTGTTTGCCACATGTGAAGTGAGCACCTCAGGTGCTGTTGGGTTAGGAGAAGAGGTTTTCTTTTGTTCTTCTGCACAAATGCTTATGTGCTGTTCCCCAGAGCAATGCCAGTGTGAGCTGTGCTCACCTATCGCAGAATCATAGAATGGTTTTGGGTTGTGAAGGGTCATCTAGTTCCAATCCCCTTTGTGAATGCCCAGCAGGGCTGCTCCTTGCAGGCAGGTCTGCTATGAACAGGGAAAGCTAAAAGCCTGTCCCAGCTGGCTCATTGTGTTGCTTTGGTGTGATGCTAGCCTGTTTGCTTGAGGTTTTGGTTATTTCCTTCTTGGAAAAATGCCTTTTATCCTGTCCCCTTACCTCTCCCACAGGCTCGTAGGTGGGGCAGCCTCAGCACACTGATTGTAGAGTCACAGAATGGTTTAGGTTGGAAAGGGCCTGAAGATCATCCAGTTCCAGCCCCCAGCCGTGGGCAGGGGCACCTCACACTAGACCATGTCACCCAAGGCTCTGTCCAACCTGGCCTTGAGCACTGCCAGGGATGGAGCATTCACCACTTCTTTGGGCAGCCTGTGCCAGTGCCTCGCCACCCTCACAGTAAAGAACTTCTTCCTTATATCTAACCTGAACTTTCCCTGTTTCAGTTTAAACCCATCACTCCTTGTCCTATCACTGCAGTCCCTGATAAGGGTCCTTAACATAAACGTAAACCTCAGCCTCTGTCTAACCTAAATCTCCCCTCTGTGCACTTAAAATCATTCCCCCAGGTCCTGTCTGATGTTGCACAAAGGTGTGTTTGCCTCTTCCTTGGCATTATCAGCCTTGTGACGAGGAGGACAATGTGTGCCATTGATTCATGGCACCCTTATTGCTGGCAGCCATGCTCTGAGCAGTCACCGTGACAGTGGTGGTAGGGACAATAGTGCCAACTCCAGCCCTTTGCTCTGAAGAAATGTGTCTCCAAAGCGCTGCTGACCTCGGGTGTGTAACCAACATATCTGCTTGGTCTCTCTCCCCAGGAGGACTCAGCGGTTTCAGGCAGAACCACGAAAACCTCTGCGATAACTCCCTCCAGCTCCAAGAGTGCCCGGAGGGGGGAGGCGGGGTCGGTGCATCTGCCGTGCCCCCCACACTACCTCAGTCCATCCCCACCACGCCGGACATCGAGAACGCTGAGCTCACCCCCATCCTGCCCTTCCTCTTCCTCGGAAACGAGCACGATGCTCAGGACTTGGAGAAGATGCAGAGGATGAACATCGGCTACGTAATCAATGTGACCACCCACCTGCCCCTGTACCACTACGAGAAAGGCATGTTCAACTACAAGCGGCTCCCAGCCACTGACAGCAACAAGCAGAATCTCAGGCAGTATTTTGAAGAGGCTTTCGAGTTCATTGGTAATTACCCTTCACTGGAAATATCTTGATGGTTTCTGGTTTTTTTACCTGTTGTAAGGATCTAGAGTGAATTTCGTGCTTTGACTGCCCTGAAGGCTCTGTGAGGCCAGATTTGCTTTTGTTTAGGCTGTCAGAAATGCTGAGCAGCACCTTGTGTTTCTCCTTCTCATCTCTGGCATATCCAGTTAAGTAGTCTGGGGTACATCATCAATAGTGATGCCTGCCTCTGGGCTGCCAAATTCAGGAAAACACCAGAAAACTGACACATTTGTCATCCCCTTTTCTTGATTCCTTTGCATTCCTAGTTCCTGCAGTGGCTTCCAGCCACTTTTGCATAGTAACTGTTCTTAATGATGGCTGAGTCTTGCCTAACTTAATCGCATGAAAAAACTGACAAGCTTTCACACTTCACTTGTTCTACCATTAGATTTATAACTTCAGTGTATGTGAGTGGACTGTGATGAAAACTTGTGTTAATAAACCCCTAAACCCTTTAGGCTGTGTGAGAGTTCACCACAGAACCCATGAGTCTGCAGCGAACTGGGGAGGTTGCTGAAGAAATGACCATGTTGTTCTGAACCTCACTGTGATCCACACAGCACAACCCTCGCCAGCTTTAGGGGTTCATTCATCTCTGGTTGGTCATTTAGGCTAAAGCCACGTAGCCTCTTTAAGCAAGGCTTGTCAGTGAGGACATCAGCTTGTAATACTGAAAGCTTTTGGGGATCTTCCTTTGCCCCTCTATATGTCTTTGTGGGCCCAGCTTTTGCAGTATAATCAATGACCACTTGTGCTTCCCCAGCACAAGTATGTGTCCTGAGAGGTTTTCTGAAATATATGAATTGGGGGCATATATATGCACTGATATATAATTTTATTTCCTTGTGCTGAGGCTTCACTAACCTCTTCAGGCTTGATGGTGGAGGACTAAACTGAGGAAGTGTGCTTCTGTGCTATATCACAGCTTAGGTCCTTAGCTGACCCCATGCTGAAGTGGGTGCAGAACTGTCTTCCTCCTTGCCCTGTGTTTATGGCACTTTAGTCAGCATGTGGGTACAATGCTCCTGAAACTCAAGCTTGTTTGTGCTCTTGGGTTCAGCAAGGATTGTGCCCCAGCTGTGGGACTAGGCTGCAGGGCAGGATGTCCAAGCTCAGCATATTCTTCTGAGCCCATCTGCCCCTGCCATGTGCCTTGGCATGGGCTCTCTGGTCTCAGGCAGACAGCTTGCCACATTTCTGTCTGTGTTTGGGTTAGCAGGGGTCATTGTGTGCCGATGCACACAGTCTGTAGCCATGCTACTTCAGTGGAGGTGACAAGGCAAATCACTGCTGACACTGCAGCTCAGATGGAGTGCAGCACTAAAGCTTGAGTCTTACCACTGAGAGCTTCTACCAGGAGCCCTTGGGCTTGTCCTCTGCAGTGTAGAGGACCAAAGGATCTCTACATAAAACCAAATCTTCCTAGTGTTCCTGACACAACTCTGACTCTACCGATAGTGCTGTCAGCTCCCCAGACTGCTGACTGCTATGTGCATGGAAAGATGAACGTCCCTTTCTGAATGAAGACAAGCCCTCTCTGAGGACAGGGGAGAGGGAACCTCACTTTGATCCTTTTGGAAGAAAAGCTGGGTAAAGAAATCCAGTAAAACTTTAAACTTTGAATTCAACAAGATGGGGAGGTGCAATAGGCTAAGCTTACATAAGGAAACTCTAAAGCTCTATTGAGGTCCTTTCGGGGTCCTATGAACTGCGGGATTAGAGCTCTTGAAACCACTAGAAGATAGTGTTTGGCTTATGACCTTACCAAGGGCAGGGAAAGCAGTCTTGCTCTGTAAAGGTTTGGAAAGTGTTTGAAAACCCATTTTACTTTCCATTTTAATAATTACAGCCTGAGGGTCTGTCTCTGTTTTTAATAAACAAATATTTCTCCATTGAGAGTTTTCTTCCATAGCAAATTGAGCCAGCTGGGGAAGTAACTAGTCAAAGCTTTCCCTTCCTCAGGGTAAGCTTTAAATTGCATTTGAGAAGATTTGGAAATGTTTAAACAGCACATCCTTGGCCTATGTTTCTTTAAATGTGTCTTGAAACAGCCACAACCAAACCCAGGTTTAGCTCAAACTAAAGCCATAGGAAGTGAAATCATCAAAAACTCTTTGGCAAAGTGTGTCAAAATGCATTAGAGAGTTTCAGCTTTCTGAAATAGTAACTGGCAAAACTCTCTAGAGGGAAGTTGGCTTCATTTATGCTTTCACAATACAGGTTGAACATGTGGGGTTCAGGATGAACCATACTCTTGATGGGGCCGAGTTCATGCCAGAACTTGCAAACTGAATTCATGATTCTCCTACAAATTAAAACAAAACAAATAGATTGAAGTGTCACATCCTGGAAGTTTTATCTCCTGTGGGAGATACCAAAAACAAGCTGTGGAAGATGAGGATGGTGTGGTAGTAACTCTCCTCTTTCTTGTGTTCTAATAGAACGTGGTTCCAGGGACTTTGTCCTCCCTAATCCTGCCCAGGTTGTATCCCTCTAAGTGATGTGTCATGGTGAATAGCATGATTGTGTGTAGCCAGCTCCTGCTTTTGCAGAGACACCCCAGCAGAGTGCCCCACTGAGGCCGCTTCAAGAGTAGCTTTGCGGAAGGCTCAAAGAACCATAGGGCTTTGAAACGGGTATTGTTAGGAATGGAGTCTGAAAATACCTGGGTTTTGAAAAGGTAGTGTGCAAGTAGCGCAGTGGCTTTGTGACAGAGGTGGAGATTGTGCCTGACCTGATGCATCGTATGACCTATGTTGAGCTGCTCGTGCTCCCTGTCAGCTCAGCAGTGTCTGTCAATGTACAGTTTGCCTAATAAAGAGATAAAAGGGAACATGAGGTCTTCCAGTGTTTCATGTGCAGTAACTCTGAAGCCTCAAAGGAAGATGGACTGAAGGGGAAGGGGACAGTGCTGTGTTTGTAATCAAATAAATACAGAGACTTTTCACATTAAGTTACTCTTAATTGCACTGAGCTTTTTCCTCACTTAGAAGCTGGCAGAAATCTTACTTTCTCCTGTCTTTCCCATTTCCAGAGGAAGCTCATCAGTGTGGAAAAGGTCTCCTCATCCACTGCCAGGCCGGTGTCTCCCGCTCTGCCACCATTGTTATCGCGTACTTAATGAAGCACACACGCATGACCATGACGGATGCCTATAAATTTGTGAAAGGCAAACGACCAATCATTTCCCCAAACCTTAACTTTATGGGGCAGTTACTGGAGTTTGAAGAAGACCTAAACAACGGTGTCACACCACGCATCCTCACACCAAAGCTGATCGGCGTAGAGACCGTGGTGTGACAGTGAAGATGCGGTCAAGGAAGGGGCTTAACCTATTCTTCACCTGATTTGGGGGAGTGATGGGTGGGAGGTGGGTTTTTCTTTTTAGCTTTCAAAGGGGGGTTTTGTGGCAAACTTTTTGTGAATAAAAACCTTTTTTTTGTAAGGAAAGGCTTTTAAAAGATCCAAGCACTTTGCCGTGTTTGGGATGCTGTTGTGATTTCCTTCCCCGATGCCGGCAGAGCAGGGAGGTTTTGGAGCAAAAGGAGTACTTTTTAAAATCAAAACAAGATGAAGAAGAAATACTGGGCTTCTCCCCC
>JAOEHX010042639.1:23802-40296 GCA_025448015.1 Bolborhynchus lineola
ACTGAAGAAACCTAAATTGAAGACAAAACACAAACAGCCAAAACAAAGCAGAAATAAAACCCCTCCCTGGAACAGAAGGGCCTTCATTCTGCAAAGGCTTTGCTAAAGGTAACCTAGCAAAATGCTCACCGGTGCAAAGGCAATTGGAGCAGCTTCAAAAGTCTGCAAGGCACTTTTCACACTCCTGACTCAACCTGAAGACAAAATAAAGAGAAGTTTATTTGGTGTGTTTCATGTTCCAGTTCTATTTTTCTATTTTGGGGTGTAAGGTTTTAACAATAAGGGGACTTTAATCATTCTATGCCATATGCCTTCACTGGCTTCTTGTGCAATAATAATTTGGGGTTTGTTTTGAGTGTTCAAACCAGATACTATTGGCTGCCTACTAATAATTTTTGAAGTCTACTAGTGCAATGGCAGCAGCTTGGTTCAGAGAGGATAAATGAGAGCAATTATTTCGTTCCTTTATATGGTTTTGATCCTGGTTACAGTGCCATAAACCTTGTTACATATGTATATCAGAATGTACAATGAACGAGCAAAGTTTATTTAAAACTATTTTTCGCACAAAATATTGGTGTGTTTCAGTTGTCTATGTAAAAAAAAAAAAAACCCAAAAATTTGATTATAAAACAAAAAAAACCTTTTGGAAAATGTGTGTCTTTTTATTTCTTTAGCAGTTTTCCATTTTCTTTCTGTGGGATGGACTTTTGTTCTGTTGTGTTTTTTGTTGCAGTGTACATCTCCCTTTGACAGAACTGGCATCTCTTGTTTGGCATCTCCTCTTCCCTGTTTTGTTCCTGTCTTCTGCTGGTGGAATGTGTTCTCTTTATTTCCTCCTGTACTCCTGCATCCTTAATTTTCTGTAACTGGATTTTTCTCTCCTGGAAGTGCTTCAGTTTTGGAGCTGTTCAGCTGAATTAGCACTGTTGGTGAGGGACTTTGGGACAGATGTGTTATTTCTACAGCTCAGTAGCCATTTGGAAAAATAAGAAATAAACTTTCTCCACAGATTCCTGTTCATATTCCTGCAATTAGCTTATCTTCTGTTACAACACTGTCTGGTTTCTAGAAATCTGTTGGTCATGTGTGCTTTTCCCTGGCCTCTCTATAGACTCCTCCTCTAGCAGTTCCATGATTCCTTCTCCTGGGATTTTCCCCTTTCTCCTGGCCATCTTTCCTTCATCCCCCTCCTTTTCCAGCTGTGTCGGTGTTGTGTGGTGCATATTGTAGGGCTGATGTTTCTGCCTGACGGTGTCCCTGAGGCACCTGACTTTCGTTTTCCTTGTATTTACTTTATTTTCATGGTGTGGTATAACCTGATCCCTTCTGGACTATTACCAACTCTCAAGTTTATTTGTGTGAGCCTAAAGTCACTTAGAAAACATTTCTCGTATCACTCTGTTTGTGCAAACTGATATATCCCAGGAAATCTGGTAGCGGTGAAGGTTTTTCCTAGATGGAAACGTAAATGGACGATCCATGTTTAAAACAGGACCTGTCGGAAAACTTATGTATGATCACACTAGACATGTATATTTTTGTGGGCATTTTACTTAAAATGTTGTTACTATACAGATATTTTCTTGAAACTTATCCCTTTATTAAATTATTTTTCTACTGGAATTGATTTTTTTAATTGCCTTTTAATGCAATCAGTGTTGGTCCTTTTGTTGAGATGTGCTTGGCAGCATGATGCCTGGTGGCAAAGCCTCTTGGGCTATGACTGCTCCTGGGGCTGAGTGGCTGGACAGGGAAGTTCTGTTTGGGAGCCTTGGTGTTCCAGGAGGAAGGATGATGTCCCTTAGCAAAGATAGTCTCCTTCTCTTTACCCCTTTACTTCCATTAGGTACCAACTTCCTTCAGCTGCTCCCCATGAACTGCAGGTGCAGGTTGTTTGGGGAGGTTAGAAAACCTCTTTGTTTTGTGCCAGAGAAGTAAAAGTAGCTGCAGCAGGGCTGAGGGGTGGATGAAAAGTTGGTTCTTGCAGCCTATGTTGATGGCCATAGGCTCTACCAGGAAAACAGGTTAATCCTGAGCACAAAGGAGGACTTGATTCAAAATCAGTTTTCCCTATTGTTACTGTTTGCTTGTTCCTGTGCTAAATGACCTGATGCGAACAACTCCAGCAGGAGTAAGGAACTGGCACACCAATGTGACTCAGAGCGTCCTCTGGTTCAGCCTCAGCCACCACATGCTGCCTTGGATCAGGATCAAGTTCACAACCATGTAAGTTCTTGTGTTTGGTTCTTATTTAAGCCAAAGTAAAACACTAGTAGCCTTGAGTAAGTTACCAGTAGGGGAGGATCTGATGCATTTGCCTTGGTAGGGCTGAGCAGCACTGGTGCTGCGTGCTTGGATAGGGAGCTTGGAAGCCTTGGTCCCTGCTGCAGAAACCCTGTCAGCTTTTGCACTTGTCATGATGAGAAATAGTGCCTGGTTTTGTTCTCCAGCATGATGAAGCATGGCAATAAGAGGGTGTGAGTGAGTGGAGTTTGCTGCAGGTCTGTCAGTAGCAGAGGTGGGCTGGATGAAACCCTCCTTTGTACAGACCCGTTCCCTTGGAGGGACTGGAGCTGGCCTGGAGGGGAGATGCTCAGGAGGGTTATGTCCCACTGAAGGCAATGCTTTTATTGAGGTAGAATTTACTGAAGTTAGTGATTGATCACTTGACATCTGTATGCCTGAGGGCAGGAGAAATTCAGCTGGGGCCTGGAGCCCTGTTTGTGTACACGTGTATTGGGGATGCATCCTTGTTGGGTACCTGGTAACAATGCGCTGCAAGTACGTGGCTGTGTATTAGTAGAAAGGTCCTGTCTGTGCATCATGCTTCTGGTCAGGGGGAAAGAAAACCAGATTTGTCATCATTTCTAGGAGGAAGCAAGGCTGAAAGGATGGGGGCTGCAGTTGTGAAGGGGTTTAAGCAGACATCAGTGTTGCTTTGCCACAGAAACCTTCAGAAAGGTTATTTCTGACTTTAAGGTCAGAATTGAGGCTTTATCACTGATGCCTTGCACTTACTGCTGGCTACAGTGCATTCGCAGCCTCTCCAAGATGAGGCACTGTTAAATCAAAGCCCAGATAGGGAAGATCATTCTATAGCCGTTGATGTGCGCACATGGGTGTCAACATGGACAGCACCTGCTTTTGCCAGCTCAGTGTTAGCATTGTGTGCAAGGTGTGCTGCAGTAGATACAGTCCTGGAGAATGGATCACCTCATAACTTGTTTTCCACTTGTCCCCTTTGAGAGCTTGGGGCAGACCCTGAGTGTTCATTTCTGACAGCATTTCCATCAAGACCTGGGTCTTGTGAGCAGGTCCCGGAGGTGCAGCTGGCAAAGCATGTCAGGGTGTTTGGAGCAAGTATTGCTTCTGGCTGGGAATTTCCTTCTCTTTACAAACTGGGTCCTCAACCAAATGGTGAACTATCAGTGTGTGAGAGTGTTAATGCTCGCTGTACATCTCTATTAAAGCTAAAACTGTTCAATTCATTGATCTTGCAGGCCAGCTCAATTTTAAGGTGGGACTTTCAGACCGTGAGATTGTTTAGCTTTCTGTGCTCAGTATCACATACACTTTATTCTTCTGGGTCACACTGGGGATTGAACCAAATCCCCTTTTTTCAAGTCAGTTGATTTTCTGAGGTTTCCTATGGCTTTGCCTTTCACAAATGTGCTAACATCCTTCAGGGAAGCACCAACCAAAAGTCCTTTCTCTACCCGTTTGACAGATACAGGCCAGGAGCGTTTCAAGATGAAGCAATCGTGTAGGAAGTGTGTTGTTACCTTATGGTCACAAGATCCGCCACCAATCTGTTGTAGGGAAATATGTTCAAAAGCACACACAGGAGCCAGCGAGGCTGAGATAGGAGCCACAGGGGGTGTGGGAAAGTGCTGAACACACTTGTGGGAGCGTTTTGGCCTCAGGTCCCCGTCGGCCCATGGTGGAGCTGGCTCCCAGCAGTAGGGAAGCCTCTGGGAACTGGAGATGCTGATTCAGTAGGGAGGACTAAAATAAAGCATGCTGTGTCTGGGCTGAATTAAGGAGGTAATCAAAGATAACAAGTGGCTGATGGCTGTCTCATTAGCAGGTATCTGCTTTCCTGTGGCATGTTTGCCTGCTGCTCCTGTAGGCAGCACAGAGGAGGTTAGTGGTGCGCAGGTTTCTAGTGGTTTGAGCACAGCCTGACATCAGTAGCAGATAATTAGAGCCATTGGTTTTCCCACTGAGCATGCAGCAAAGGGAGGTGTTCCCAGGAGCGGTCCTGGGTGCTGCCAGCCCCGGGCATCCTCCCATTGCTGGGTGCAGTGTTAATCTCTGCTCAGTCAGGGGCCGCTTTCGTTTACATGTTTCTTCTGCTATCTATCTCCAGTCTACTGGACTCTTGTCCCAGCAGAGCAGAAGATGGAGGAGCAGGCTCCTTCCTTGTCTTGCTTTAGCTCTCTTCTGCATCTTTCCCAACCCTGCACTTCCTTAGACTAGAGAAAAGCAATTTAAATCAAGTCATTTTCAAGGTGTACTCCAGCAGGATGAATGTTTTCAGTAACTCTGATGGGCTCCTGGCTTGATTCAGGTGTTATCCAGGCACCATCTCTCCTAAGTAGGCCAGACCCCAGGACCTTCTCCTGCAGTGGTACCTGCTTGCAAGGTTGAAACCACCCTGTTCTGGAAACAAGGGATGCTGCTGGGATGACAAATTGTGTATTGCATTCACCTGTGGGTAGCACTTGGGTATGTGTTTGGTGCTGCCCAGGGTGGGAGGCTGCTGCACCAGGACTTGCCCAGGGTGGGAGGCTGCTGCACCAGGACTTGCCCAGTGTGCAGCCAGAAATGCTGCTGCTGATTCAGAGACTGATCTGCTCTTAGTATCTTTATGGAGCCAGTATCCTGGAGTATGCAGAGATGTGGTCCCTTGCCTCAGAAGCTATCTGAGCTCATGTTGGGTTTGGCTGGATCCAGTCTGGCTTAAATCTTGCACCGTGAGGTGCCTGTTTGTTCAGCTCTGGTGTGAGTTTGTCAG
Organism: Bolborhynchus lineola; assembly: GCA_025448015.1. Lineage (NCBI taxonomy): Eukaryota > Metazoa > Chordata > Aves > Psittaciformes > Psittacidae > Bolborhynchus > Bolborhynchus lineola. The sequence continues at coordinate 28,823 of JAOEHX010042639.1, forward strand.
TATCAAGGCTGTGAGCTCCTGCCTCAGGTCTGGGTTCATCTAAGTGACAAGGAAAAACAACCTGAAATCTTATTCCAGGGGATAAGGACTGTTATATCTGTGAGGAGAGACTTCAGTGCACTGCAGAAACACTTAAAAAAACCCTAACACAAATCAGGGAGTAAACATATAACAAACTAGCTCTGATAGATAAAATCACTAAACCAGAGGTTAAGTGTAATCTGACCCGTGTGCCTTGTCTTCACACTTCTGTACCTTAGCTCCTTTGATTGTCTATATATAAGAGGTGACACTGGAGAGCCTGGATTTATCATGAAGATTTATTTGTCATGGAGAGATGAAGGAGCTGTCTGGCACTTGGGGTTTTCATATCAAGTTGCACTTCTGGCAGACGCCAGCGGAGCATTTAAAGAAGATCACATTGTAGAGCAGAGTAGTAAGTTGCTATAAGGATGGACAGAAGTTTGTGGGCTCTGAACAGAGAGACACTGGATTTGTAAGATGTTTCTGGTCCTGGTCATGTACAGATACAAAACATGTAGCCAGAGGCATAAGCAGCAGCTTCTGTGAGAGCGTGTTTGTTGTTTGTTAAATCCGTTGGCATGATGGAAGAGGATGCTGGGGTGATGGAAGAGGATGCTGGGGTGAGAAACATGAGAGATTGGCAGCTGGGTGAGGAGCTTGCCTGCAGCTGTTTGGGTTTTCAGAGGTCTGAACAAGGTCTGACAAAGCTTTGCCCTGCTAGCATCCATCTGAAAGCTCTTCACAAGGCATCCATGTCCAATGCAGTACTGTGCATCTGCCTCACATTGCTTTGTTCTGTCTTGTAATACTTCTACTCCTGAGACCAAACTCTCAGAGCTACCAATAGCAGTTTGTAGGGGTTTGTTTCCAGGGGGATGCAAGCAGCTGCTGAGGAGCATGTGGACAGTTTGTGCTCTTTCTCCAAACTCTCCTTGGTTTTCAGCTGTGATCCTGGAGTGGTGAGGGCTGCAGTGACCAGCAGGTCATGGCGTGGAGTCCAGCTGTGTTTCGGCTGTTTTATTGTGTATTGAGGATTTGGTACACAATCACAGATGTGGAACCTATGTCAGGGGATCTAGGCAGATAAAATATTTACAGCTCTATAGGATCTGTATGAAACATAGTATGTTGGCTCTAAGACAGGACTGGGCTTCTTTGGGAGTTCTCTCTGCCGCTTTGTGTTCCCCACACTTGTAAATGACACTGTGGAAGCAGGAGGCAATACCTCATCCTTTACGTGAGTGTTGTCCATCCCATTTTGTATCTGGGGCAGTTGAGAGGGATGTCCGTGGTTGCTCACTGGAGTCAGTAACATAGCCCAAGAGCTAGAACTTCTCTTGCTTTACCAATGTCATGAAGCTATTTCTTAAAGCTTCAGCTAGTTGCTGATAAATGTGATGATTTGCCTCAGGTGCTGAGGCTCTTCTTGTAGCTGGAGCAAATCAGATCCTTGTTGTGTCCAGGTGTCCTAAATACACTGAAAACACTAAAGTCTTGTTAAGTGCTGTTCATTAAATCCCTTTCTACTGCTGTATGACCATTAGCAAGTGGCCCTCAGTACTGTGGTTTGAAATGAGGAGCAGTGCGTTCATACAGCAGTTTACTGTCCTGTCTTTAACACAGCCATGATTACATGGAGATACAGAAGGGGCTGATAAGCTGTTTGAGTTCTCTGCAGAAAAATGGCACCAAAATAGTCGTAGTGTTGTTTCTAATTGCAACGGATGAGCAGCCTGGCTCATTAATCCTCCCTATCAGCGGCACATAGCCTGTCTGCACCAGAATAGCCCTGATCTCAGCAAACCTGCATCCAGCCCTGGCCTTCTGTTTTCGACATATTTGGAAAAGACAAGCTTCCAGCACAGCCCCAGAGGGACTTCCACTTGGCTGGGCTGCCTTTGGTGGCAGAGATGACCCCGGGCATGAGGGGCTTTGCATGGACAAGAAAGCCAAAGCTGGGGAGATACTCCCACTTGGGGCAGCAGCTGCATCATGGGATGCAAAATGCTGCCTGCCTGGTGTTAAAGGATGGAGGAAAGTTGTGCAAGGACAGGGATCACAGAGATAGGGCAAATGCAGATGTGTTGGTATTACTGTTTGGCCTGCTAAATAGGGATTTAGTCTTCTGCACCCATACAGTATGCAGATCACCAAGTATTGTGCAGGCAAGAGATTTGGTTTTGGGACACTTTGAAAGCTAGGAATGTTTTCTCCATCTCTGTTCTTTTAATTTTAACTGTGTGTATCCTATTGGCTTTGAATGCTGAATGGCCAGACAGCAGCACCCTGATGTGGATCTGGTGGGAATGTCGCAGCCTGGTTCAAAGCAGGCTTCTGCAGAGCCCTTTCCCATTCACTGTGTTACAAAGAGCTGCTTCTTGCAAGCCATCCAATTCAGGGTACACCAAACCTCATGTTCCTCCCAGCTGAATTCCTGAGATATGGCTAGATAAACCACTGGGGAATAAGGAAATAAACTCCTGCTACCTTTGCCTTGCTTTCACTAGGGTGACCGCATATGGTACATGAGGAAGCAGAGGAGCTGTGACTTAGTGCCATCTGTCAGAGTGTAAGGGTCATGTATGGAGAAACTGGGCAAAAGGATTTCTGCATCATCCGAAGATTCCAAGGAAATATACTATGGTATATTTGCTTCCTTAACCTCTCCTATTCTATGTTTCTGTTTGCCAGATGCCTTCGGTAGCACTCCCAGCACATGGGTTACACCCACAGAATAACAATGCTTTGACTTTCTGTTTCAGCTGGAGATGGTATTTCACTTGGCTTCCTTTTTCACCTTTAAGGTAAAATAAATCAGGCTTTTAATGATTGTAGGGTGGAAAAGGGCTAACCATGTTGGTGGAAAGGACCATGTGTGGGAGATGCTCAGCAGAGGATGGCACACACAGGGAAAACTGAGTACAAGAGTGTATCCCTCCTTGGCTCAATTCGAGTGATGATGACGGATCTCTGCTGAATGGTGGGGAATCAGGAACGCCATCTCTGGCAGTGGATAGCTGGACCTCTTGAGGTGAGCTGCTGACTAGGGAAAGAGATGGGTCCTGGGAATTGGGCTGAAGCAAAACAGTTTTCCTTCAGGCATTATTGGCATGGCTCAGAGAGCTGCAAACAGTGACACAGGGGGTGTCTACATGTCCGTAAGTCCACTCTGGGTGGCAGAAGAGCTGGGTTGATGTTAGGATACCTGCAGAAGACAACAGAGGCATTGTGTGCTCCTCCAAGTGTTTGAGATACTCCTGGAGTCCTCAGCTCCCCAGGGATGCTAGCTGCATGCTGGTGCTGGTTGGGTCCAATGGCATCCTAATGCTGGGAGATGAGGCTGGACGTACAGCCCATTGGCAGGTTTCCCCACCTTAAAACCCACTTGGCTTCCCTGCAGCCCTTTCAGCATGAAGGTTAAATTCTGTTGTCTCATGGAGGGGACCTGGGCACTTTGTCATCGCTCTGCTGGCTCCGTTAGTCACACTGTAGTTTCCTTGCACTGACTGTGAGAAGGCTCAGGTTTCAGTTCCTTATTACTTGGCTGAACTTGAGCTATTTGGGGCTAAAATTTTCCATGCTGGGTCAGTGTCAAGCACCCTTTTGCACTCATCTGGAGCTGATTTACTCTTATTTCTGTTGCATTCTGAGGTAATTCTAACTTGAACAGACTTGAGAATTTAAGAATGAGATGTTTTGATTTTATGTATTGGGAAAATTAATTTAGTTTTCATTAGTAAAATGATTAATTTCATTAGCAGCAAGGCATTGCAGGGAGCGCATAATTCTAATAAGGTTTTTGTTTAGAAAACAACTGGAAAGAAACCCTTTTGATAAGGTCAGAGTGTGTCACTTCGAGCATTTTAGCTGTGAAATCATTCGTCTGCTCACCCCAAACAAAGATTTCATCTTCTGAATGCATATCTGAAGTGAAATCAGATTGTTGTTGGAAAGAAATACTTTGACTGTTGTCACAACGTTTTGGTCATCTGAAGGCAGGTTTTGAAATGATGGCATTTCTTCCAATAAGGAAGGTCAATATTTCCTGGTGGATAGTAATCCCAAAAAGTAAATGTGAACAGAGCGAGGAGCTTTGTTTTGTTCGATTTACAGACTTTGAAGCACCCTCATGCTTGTGGAGGTGTCTCCCCATGGTTAGTGTGGGTCACTGGTGGGACCACTGGTGAACAGCACCTCCACTACCTGCATCATGAGTGTGACACAGACCTGTTAATGATAACAGTCATTTTGCTGACATCCTTTAATGTGTCTTCTGTTCTTCCAGATGAGTGCAAGAGTTCACTCATGGTTGGAGCCAGGTAGAAGGGTCCAGCCTGGCCATGGTGTGAGAGACCAGAGAAAGATGCTCCTGTACCCTGTTTGTATTGTCTTTGGGCTGTCAGTTCTGCAGCATGGACTCCTGGTCATGCTACTGCTAATCCAGGCTTTATGCGGGTTATGGTTGACAAAGGAAGGTCTGTGTCAGTGGCTGATAGAACTTGCAAGACTTCTGTGTCTTGCCTGGAGGGTTGACAGTGTATTGACTACGTGGCTGCAAAGGGGAGACCAAATAGACACAGATCCCTAAACTGGGTATTACTGTGAAGGTGAAATTCTCTCTAAAGAGAATAATGATTTATTCTTACACTCATGAGAGATGTTAAAAAATATTGACTTATAGAGGACCCTAAAAGTTTAAAGCTTTCCCAAACTACCACTTCAGTCTCTTCAGCCTGCTGGTGTTAGAGGGAAGTGGAGCTTTCCTTCTACATGACAGTTTCTAACAACATACTCTGCCAGTGTTTCTTTTCTTTCTTTTCTTCCTTCCTAACGTTTGTTTGCCTGGTCCCCTTTGGAGCACTCAGACTAGAAGCACTCATCTATCTTTACTGGGAAAAGCCTTCACTTGATATGCTGAAAGGAGCGGGAGAAGACCTTATGAGGGTTTTAATCTGTAGCCTTGGGAAGTGCAACTCCTCCTTTGCAATGCACTTTGGGCATGTATTTGGGCCGGCTATTCAGTGTTGGGTCTCCACATGAGGGTCCAGCCCAGATGGGACCCCTGGAAACTGGAGTCTAAGCTAACATCAAGAGCAAACCATGCTGCTGAGGGTGGTGCTGTGGCTGGAGCAATGCTGTGACAAGTATGTCGGAGATGGTTTCCTGGGTTCTGGTCCTCTTTCCAGGCGGGCAGACATTTGTGTGCTGATCCTCCGCATTTTTGCCTGTAAAATGATGGAGAGAATGGTTTACATTTCAGGGCTCCTCACAAGAAGCTTGGATGGAAGTAGTAAGGTTGGAGGCTGTCAAAGAAGAGCTGTGGCCTAAGGAGTAAATGCTGTTGCACTTCTCTGGATTCACCCCGAGAGCCCTTGAAGAGCACTTAATACTACATGTGGTCAGGGGATAGGAATGCTTATTAATGAGAGCAGGAACATTAATATGTTTGTGAAAGACTATTATGCAACTGAAGTCAATGTAGTGCTTTGATTTGCCAAAGAGCAATTCAAGATGTAGAGAGTACCAAAGTTCATGTGCTTGAAAGCCAATTGATTGCTCATGATTGACTTGTTCAGCTCTTTCTTAGTGCTTGGCCATGCCAACAGCCTTATGCCTCAAGTGTTGTGCTTGTTCTTAGCTTTGGTGAAAGCTTATTCCTCATATTGCAAGATGCTAGTAAGAAATCAAGGTACTCCTGAATACCAGGCTAAAGGCAACACATGGCTTTGTAATTTAGAGCACTTAATTCAACTTGGGAGAAAATGGTTCCTATCATCTTTCCAGCTGTATGACCCCCCCATGCCTTTGTGCACAATTATCCCATGCAGAGAGGCAGCAAAAGGGTTTAGGTATTCATTAGGGATGATTAATGCTACATTAAAGGAGGCTTGTTTAACATAGTCAAGAAAATTGTGAAAGCAAGCAAGCAACCTATTGCAGTTGGTTTCTCTGTGATAAAAGAGAACAAGCAGTAAAAGCTGGTAGAAAGATTTGCAATATAAGAAAATCAACTGAAAATATTCTGAAGAGAGGAAAATGGTTCATAATTATGATGAAAATAGTTCTGTCGAGAAGCTGCTATCTAAGGGTGAGTTAGAAGCAAGCAAAGTATGCCCAAAAGGGATTTTAATATCTTGATAACTCATATATTCTTTAGTTGGTAATTTGCCTCTTATTCCTTTCGAAAGCATCTGCATGTTGTTTGCAGGATAGCTGCCAGGGACATTTGTTTCATTTCATACATATAATTCCACTCATGAGGTAAAAGGTATCATTTAAAATCATTTTCCAGCAACATTTCAGATATAGATTTCAGAATTTTTGTGTCTTGTTTGTAGTTTCAGTTTTACATGGATGAAATGTAGGTTTCCTTCATAGCAGTTTATGGCATTTTTTCAGAAGCCATTACCAAAATGTTTACAGACCTGTGAACACAGCATTAGCAATCTGATTTCCTCAAAAGCATCCTTGCAATTAGCAGTTTGTGTAAATTAAGACACACACACGATGTTTGTGCCATGGCATTTTCTGCACATGAACATTGAACAGCAGCGTCAGGAAAGATGTGTGTGGTTTCTTGAAGACCCCAGTTAGCACTTGTCCAATGTTCAGCATGGCATAGCTGAGTGCACATGAGTTCAGGAACCAGGAAGGTGGAGGATGTGGGACACTTCTTGTGCTGGTGACCCAGTGAAGGGAGCATGGGCATCCTCAGCTTCCCAAGAGAATCGCAGAATGGTTTGGGTTGGAAAGGACCTTAAGATCATCCAGTTGTAACCCCCTGCTATGAGAGGGGATGCCTCACACTAAACCATGTCACCCGAGACTCCACCCAAGAGACATGGTTTCTCACCTCATTGACACTCCGTCATGGGAAGTGATGTAGCTAGAAAGACACTCTGGTGCTTCCACATCCTATATCAAAGTCCAGGTGACTGATGAGTTTGTAAACCCGTATCTTCTTTTACTTTTTACTGCCTGAGGGCTGAAGTCCCCAAGGCTTCCAAAGTGAAGCAAAGTGGAAACCTCTCAAACTGCTGATCTCAAAAGTGAACTCTGCCTGTTCCTCTGCTAAAGGAAGCCTTAATGCTCCTTCCGCACAACTCCTGTTGCTCTTCTGCTCAGGTTCTGGCTGTGTTCTGTAAATGGAAACTTAGAGATGAAATTTTAAAGAAAAATATAATTTTTCTTTCTTTTTTTTCCCCTATAGGTTCCCCTCCTTAGGATGTTTTGACCTCTCAGTTGCCCTGTTCCAGACAGAACGCAGTATTTCTCAGAAAAGGTGGTCATTCCTCTTCCTTAGCAGCCCCACTCTAACCCTGAAAAAACCCGTTGAAAGTTCAAATTCCAGTCTGGTTATCAAAACCACGATGTTGGAGTGATTACAAAATGAGTCTGCCTCTCTGGACCCATGCTTGTAAAATTACTCACTGATTTTGGGAGTTCAAGCCAAAATCTGTGCACCTATTTGAAAGTGGTTACTTATAAGCCCAGATTTCTAAGCCTTGTCATGTTTAGCACCAGCTTTTTGTCCCTTGGTTACTTAGTCCCTGATTTCATGGATGGTGGTGAGCATGGTCCAGTCTGACTCACCTCAGTCCACCAACAGCATGCTTTTCCCTCTACTGGTAGTTCATGCTGCTAATTTTGCTCTTGCTCAGCTTTGCTCCTTCATCATCTCCTTAACTGACCCTGAGGTTGAAAAACGCTCCACAAACAATTAGCTAGTCTGCTTTCTGTCATCCTAACCACATACGAGCTGGCTGACCAATTTTATTTCAAGCTTGTTCAGTAATCCTTTAAAGCATTTCTTTTTGAATGCATATAAGGGGGTAATTATTTAATGTAGCTATTTTATTAATTTACTTTACAACGTGTTTTACCTTAATTGTGTTGAGGTTTTTATATCCTTACTGCATTGCAATCCTGGTAGCAACACCAGGATTTGAAATCCCAGTGAATAACTTAACTTCTAAGCTGGAAAGAAATAAACCTCGTTCCTTGCTTCTAAGCTACTCTGACCTGACAAACTCAATTTCTGAAGCACCATGTTCCTGTTATCTCTCTCCTTCTTAATGCATGTCATGGTCTTGAAGTTTATACTTGAGAAACTAATTTGGCTTTGAGTTTGCGTGTTAACTGTAGCTTCGGGTGGCTCAGCAGAAGGGTGATGAGGGTAAGTCCATCTATATTAGGTCACTTTTATCATATCCAGTCCAGCCAGCTAGTTTCCAAAAGCTGAGATATCTGTGGCATATATGAAATGAGTCAGTTCATAGAGTTATAGAATGATTTGGGTTGGAAAAGGACCTTAAGATCACCCAGTTCCAGGCCCCTGGCATGGGCAGGGGTACTTCATGCTAGACCATGTCAACTGAGGCTCTGTCTGACCTAGCCTTGAACACTACCAGGGATGGAGCATTCACCACTTCTTTGGGCAACCCATTCCAGCGCCTCACCACCCTCACAGTTAGTTACGAATGAATTTCAACATCAGTAAAACCCAACTGTAAGTTGGAACCTACAGTCCTCTGTTAAAATATGCTGCTTTTTATATGTGTATATATATAAAATGTAAGCAGTTTAATGAGTGTTGGATCAGCCTGCAGAGTTTTGATTTAAAGGCCTTGTTGTTCTTGGTCTCTGTGCATGGGCAGGGAAACTGAGCTACCTTTCCTTTTATTTATTGTAAAGTAATATTGTGCTACTGCCAATCTGGAGGAAGTTCTTCAGCAGTACTACTCCTGTACTCTCACCCTCAGTCATCATTTGCAGTCTATAAATGTTCCATAAAAATAACAAACAAATCTGCTGCCAGAATCTATAGTTTCATAAATCCTGAAACAAACTTGGGCCATAGTAATTGCTGGCAGCCAGGACTGAATCGTGTTTCTGGGTGGCATAACATTAGAGGTGAGAAAGAGTTGGATTAAATAACTTGAGCTAAGCACATTTAAGACATTTAAATAAAGAAGTAGCTTTTTGGATAATAAGCTTGCCATGGTCCTCTGTCCTCATCTGTCCCTGGTTGATCATGAGGGGGTCTTGGTTAAGAGGACATAGGTTAGGACCAGGATTGCACAAGAAGAAACATTTTCTAAGTGATGGGAAAGGGTGGAAATAGACAGTTGTCAATGAAAATTTCTATCAGAGGAAATAATGGGTTGATGCAGTTCTTATGCAGTGCTTAGAAAGTGACTTGGAAACAGTCTGGAGTTGGGGACATATTCACCTTGCCCGAAAATATCTACACCAAATACTGGGATAACTGTTCTAGTTCATTCTAACATATGTTTTCCCTGCAGATCCTGACATTCCTGATGCTTTCCCTTGGAAAGGGAGGTGCTCAGGGGAGGTGGGATACTGTTTCATGATTCGGAGGAAACTCCAGGAACAAACTCTCCAACAAAGTTTTCCAGTTGACAAGCAGGTATTCTTTATTGCGGTGCCGGGAGACACGGGGATAGCTCCTCCTAACATGTGTCCCCGTATTGCCACACAGGCCATCCTGATGTGATTACTGGGCAAACATATGTATTCATGAGGCTGCATATGAACTACATCATTTTCCACAAGGTTTCCCGCATACATACAAAATGTGGTGGTGGTCTCTGAGGGTCTTTACTTCTTCCAACGATCTTCATCACTGCTGGCAGTCTTTGAACCACCAGCTCAGTTAATATTACAGACATGGCAATCATCCTGTCCTGTCCTACTTATCAGGTAGTTTAGCTGCTCCCATCCTGGACATCTGCTAGTCCGGATACTCACTAATAGATGTCTACACCAGCTTAATGGGTTCATTAACACCACAAACATAGCAATCATTCTGTCTTTCTACTTATCAGGTAGTTTAACTGTGCCCATCCTGGACATCTGCTGGTCCCAGATACTCCCCATCCCCAGGTCCTGTTTTTATATTGCTTTTCTGACACTTTTTGTACTAAAGTCCTAAGGGCCTTAAACTATGTCAGCTACCTTCCAGCACCTCAGTTATTTTCCATTACAAAGGCATCAAACTTCACATTACTTAGAACTGATTACATTTGGTACCTCCTTGTCTCACAGGTGTGAATGAGTTACTGAAGTCTGTGTTGCCATGTGCTCATGTCCCTGTGGCAAGCTTGCAGGCACTCCTGACTTGAACCTCAGTGGCACAAGGATAGTGAGATGTGGCTCTGTTCTTGGGTGGCTGCATTCCCCAAGCCTACAGGCTGGGAGCCCCAAGCGCGTATGGGAATCCAGCCATTCATTATAAATGTGGCATGAACTTGGATTAAAGCAGAATTTAAATGGGAATTAAAGTTCATTAAATACTGGATGTCACGTAAAACTAAGCAGCAAGTGAGTAGTGCGAAGTACAGACTCATAAAATCATATTTAATTAGATGTAATAGAATCAAAACATTGCAATTAAAAGTCATAAAATGGCAGTAATTGCAGGAGAGTGTGACTTGTAGGATGTCTGAAACTCGTGGAACTTGGTAACAGTTTCCATGTGTGCTTTGAATAGATGTGGCTAAAACAGCAGCTGTGGTGCAACAGCTGTCTTGGAGCTACCTGACAGAAAGATGTGGGCTATTCACAAGGGTTTGGGTTTTGATTAGACACCAATGGCCTATTTACAGAAAACAATGAGCTGTTTTCCCAGGAGGATCTTGAAAATGACTCTTGGAGACATTCAAGGCCAGGCTGGATATGGTTCTGGGCAACCTGATCTAGTTGAAGATGTCCCTGCTTGTTGCAGGCCAGTTGGACTGGATGAGCTTTGAAGGTCCCTTCCAACCCAAGCCATTCTATAATTCTCTTCCAAAAGATGAGGCTGTGGCTGTGGCTAGGCAGAGCTGTGAGCATTGGCCATGTTCCTGCAAGTTTTCATCCCGAATCCACTTTTTCCCTAGCTTTGCAGAGACTAAACAGGTAAACATGCAGGTTGAAGCTCCCCTGAGCTTATACTGTGTTTTCCTGGAGGGCTACAACAGAGAGAGGAATCCTTGTGTTCCTCTTCCCCTTTCCTTGCAGGGAGGAGATTTTGGTGTTCATGGCAGCAGAGCAGTGTGGTTACTAACTGAAATGCTGTGGTTGGCTTCAGCTCCTTGTCGTGAGTATGGTGATGTTCACATTGTGTGGAAGTGCTGCTGTGTACAAGACCTATCAGGACTGATGGTGTCCTGGGTTCAGCAGTAGCAGTCATTTTTCTCCTTCTTGGTAGCTGGTGCGGAGCTGTGTTTTTTGACTTTTGGTTTGGGAACAGTATTGATAACACCAATGTTTTGGTTACTGCTTAGAACATTTTGGTCTGGCCAAGGACTTCCTGAGTCTCATGCTCTGCCAGGGAGGAGGGTAAGCCGGGAGGGAGCAGAGACAGAGCACCTGACCCAAACTGACCAAAGAGGTATTCCATACCACAGCACGTCATGCCCAGAAGGTAAAAACTGGGGGCAGGAACC
>JAOEHX010042640.1:0-21123 GCA_025448015.1 Bolborhynchus lineola
CCCCGCGCTAATGCCCATTGGCCAAGCGCCCGGAGTCCCGCCCCGCAGCTTCATGGCGTCTCTGTTATACTGGGCTCGGGGCCGCGGCCGCCATTTTGTACCGCGGGGAGCGAGGTGCTAGTGCGTCAGCAGGGGAGCGAGGGAGCCGGGCGCCATTTCCTGCCCCAGGGAGGCCCAGGGCCGCAACGTGCGCACCGCGCTGAGGGAGGAAAATGCGCGGCCCCGCGGGCGCCCTGAGGCGGTGCCCCACGCAGGGCTGCCAGCCCCCTGCGGCTGGTCCGGAGCCGCGCGGCCCGAGAAGGTGGACGCCTGAAGCTATGCCGCCGGGCGCTAGCGCAGAGGGTCCAGTGGCTTGCCCGCTGCCGCCGTGGGTTGGGGCCCCCGCAGACGGCGCCGGTGTCGGGCTGGGCCTGGGGTGCCGCTGTCTCCGAGCCTTGGCGGCAGGTGGGAGAGGTGCTCTGCGGCGGGGCTGCATTGGCACGTTATCTTCTGCCATTTCAGCCCAGCTCCTGCGGAGAAGTCCTCTTTTCTTAGCGCTACATTGGGAATATTTATCCTTAGATGGAAACGTGCACCAGCCTAACAGCGGCTCCTCGAGCAATGAAAGGACTATTTTGGTAGATAATTTTTAAAGAAAATCCAACTGTGCAATTTACATGAACTGTCACCACTGACAGGACAATGTGCCTGTATCTGTGGGGGTTACTTGAGGTTTTTGAACATAACACATTAAAGCATTTTAAGATTTTTCTGCTTCTAGAATAGCTCTGAATTCTTGCAGTCATACAGTAACAACTAAACTAGGTTATTCCAGAATAGGTCTAACAAGCAGTTTTCCTTTTTTAGTTCCAAGTTTTCCTTTCTGTTTATTTATTGGAAACTTTAACCCACCCAGAACACACACTACTGCCATCACTTTGATTTGATCTACAGTAGCAGACCCAAGACAAGATAAAACTCTTATTTTGGGCTTACCAACTCCTTTATATTAATAGATCACTCATTAACATCTGTCAGATCCTTAACTCTTACCCTATTCTGAAGTGCTTGCTGTTTCTAGCATCAACATTTTGTTATAAAAAGCAGAAATCACAACACCAGACAGCTTTTCCAAATTCCTGGTTCTGGGTATGTGGAAGGCCCCACAGCACACTGGGAAGATAAACCCAGCTCAAAGAACTCAACTTCGGCTGTTACAGACTGTAAAAGCAGAATACAGAGAGCCTTGGATGTTTCAAACTTTCACATTTTGATAAAACTTGCACTTTTGTATTCAGGTGCAAACTTGGGATACTGAACTGAGCAGAAATGTGGAACTGCAGTGATGTATGCAGTGCTGTACCTAACTATGTTTAACAAAAATAAACCAAATGCCCACTTCTGCATAGATGTTCAGAAGTGGTGTTTGTCCATTGCTGATCATGTACCAAAAATGAAAACAGAAATAATAATGGTTAGCAAGAGAACGTATGTATGAGGAAGGACTGAAAACACACCAGAAATGTGCAAAGAGAAAACCTACTGAGAAGCTTCATGATGTTTCTATTTGAGAGCTGATGGTGGCAAGAGGAACAAATTTAGAATAAAATTCAATCTATAAAACTAACGAGGTTATTAGGCATTATTAAAATGATCTGCTTGTTTATTGTGAGGTATTTGGTAATCCACTGCAGACTTCTTGAATCCTGCAGTAGTAATTCTAGGCTACAAGAGATTTGAACGGAGCTTTGCTGTACTGCGCTGACAACTATGAAAAGTTCTTTTAAGGGTAGTGATTTAGGAAAAAAATGTTACTAAATTTATCCACTATGGCAACATTTTAAAAATCAGTGTTTGAGAAAGCCTTTTATATTTAACACAGTTAAGAGAGCTGTGGTTGTGCCTAACATATGCCTGAAGAAGTATTTCAGAGAGGAAAATAGAAAGCTTAGAGCTATGTAACTAGAAGAGGACTCCAAAATACTGTAAGAATACAGCTACATTCAAAACACCACACTGAGATGAGTTAAGATAAGGATTTGCTTTAGATGTTTATTAATCCAAGGAGATCTTCCATAATAGAAAAAACAGAGGCTTTAAATTTCCCACCTCTTCCTTTAGAGTTGCATTATCCTTGACAATGGAATGGATAAGTGCAAGTTCTAGGAGGAAGATCAATTTTAAATGTGACATAAGTGTTATCACTGAAATTGATATATTGCATCACAAAATGCACTATCACCACCAACAACAATGCAAAATTGTTTTGCAATTTATATAAATACATTTCTTGGAGCAAAGGAAAGCAAAGTTCTAAATCCATTCTTAAAAAATATGCTCCTTGCTAACCAGTCTAGCGACACATAAAAGCACCCTTGAAGTAAGACTGTATTCCTCACACCAAGATAAAGTTCTTCCCTTGACTTGTGACTTGAAAAATGTAATTGTTCCAGAAATGACAATGGCACTAAAATTGGTGATTTTTCCCTCATTTTTTCAATATGCTTTGTATATGGAGCCTTCTCACTCCCGCTCTGTTGCGGCTTCCACCGTGAGGCAAACTGTGTCATACGTCCTAAAAGGTTCTCTTACATTTCTGGGGATGCGTAACAAGATCAGATTCCAACAAGCAGATATTCAGAAATGATTTATGTCAAACTGGGCATTTTTCAAGGTCAAGGAATGCACAGGAAAAGGCATGCTGTAATTATGTCTGTCACTTTTTGTCTACAAAAATAAAACCTTGTCTAGAGATATCTTGAAGCTGGCGTACACCTGTACGTGCTCATGAGCTACACATTTACAAAAAAACCAAACAGTTCTGCTATATGCACTTGGCCAGTCAGCTAAAGATTCAGAAGTACTACTGTGGTTCTCATACCACTACTGTAATGGATACTCTCTTCAAAGGCTTAATCTTTTAGGCTTTTCCACATCAGGTGCAATATCCATCCTTTTAAGTCCACAATCTGCTTTTAAAGTATCCCTTTGGTATTTGGCTAGGGCAACGTGGCATTATAGTCCTGGCTCAGTCTCTCACAAAGCACTGTGTGCGCAGGGAATTCTATTTGCTGAAGAAAGACAGACCAGAGAGGAGTAACTGGAAAAACCCAACACACCTGCCCAGAGAAGCGCTAGCGGTTGTGCAGCAAATGGAAGGCAGAGCATGGCGCTGGTCAGCCCGTCAATGAAACCCCAAACCACCAATTCCTGCTACTCTGCTGATGCAAAAAACCACACCACACAAACCAATTTTCTGAAGACTGCATTTTGAGTATCATAATATATATATATGTTCATTTCATTTTTACAGATATAAACTCAGTTTATTTTAACCTGTATTTAAATTTTGGAGGCTTACATTAAATTAAGGTAGCTTGTTTAATATCCATCGTAACAGCAGGTGACATTTTTATATAAAAACAGCCAAAAGAAAAAAAAAAACCCAAAACATTTTATTTAAAAGACCTGACACCAACGATCTCAAGGGAAGATCAGAAACCTACGGATTTTTGCTTTTAGAAAAGAAAAAGGGGGCATTTAAGCCAACCCATTTCACAGCATCTCCCTGCTGGCTTCTTCATACAGTGGTTTTTATAGTGGTCCCAGAGGGATCTGTATTTTGCCTCTCTAGCTAAAATACTAGTTACTATAGCAACTTTGAAGGAAGAAAATCGTGGCTTCAAAAATTAAAGATTGGCAAAACTTCAAATACACTGTTCTGGATCAGGCAGACAACAGCACACACGAATACTGGGAGTGCAGGAAGAGGGGGACTGAAATGCAGGAGTAGTGCCCCAGCACTACCACAGAGGCTGAAAAAAAAAAAGAGTATTTTTCAAAATTAGGGGAAAAAATTACCTTCATAGATCATAGCCCAGATTAGCCAAAATAAACTGTTGTGTTTTTAACAGACTGCATGTATAGATGTTTCATCCACACGCTTCAATTGACTCTGTAAGAGCAGAACTTCACACACCTTATTTACCTGCTTCAGAAAAGATAACGTTTTCCTCAGTGCTTGCAGTACATCTCTGTATCCAAATTTTACCTTGTACAGTGAGAGCTTTAAGAAAAACAAAGGACACAGAGGGTGTTGCTATTTTTTCTTTAGCAGCAATGAAATATCACTAACCCCTTTTTACATAACCGAATTCAAGTCACAACCAGAGGTGACTGCACCACAAAGTCACCCGGTACAAAACTGCTAGTTCATTTTAAATTAATACCTGGAAATTATTTTCCCCGATACATCCCTTATTTTTTATTTTTATAAACAGCAAACATTTTGCTATTTTTGTACATAGGCTAGCAGGCTTGTTTCAATATGAAAGTGCTAATTCATTTACAGATTTATCAGTTATGTAGTGCTACATTAAATGTCCAATATTCTACATATGAACAATCTTTATAAATGGAAATGATGAAGATTAAGTAAGGCTATCTGATTACCTTATCTTATTTACATTAAAAGAATAGACACCCAATAGGAAGGGAGAAATGGGAAATAAATTGGGCAAATACTCATACTGCTACAGGTGTAAAAATCAAGTCTGCCTTTTAGCTTGTACTGTAAATGAGACATTTTAAATAGTCCTGCAGCCCATGCCTGTATTTTTTCCTCAGAAAAAGAAAAGCTGCCTTCGTGATGTCCCCTCTTGATTGCTGATTTCCAAAGTGTGTCATTTGAAGCTTTAAATTCAGATTCTTCCTATCTTCAATAAAACCTCTGGTTTGCTTTCCAGTATTGGGTTGCATGACCAGGTCCCTCTTCTGGGGCTTTTGTCCAATCTATTTATCAATTAGTTTAGAGTGAGTTGTAGGTAACATGAACCAGTTCTGGAACCACTATTGGGAGGAACACAAGCTCTTCACTACAATCACACAGTAGCAGGAAAAGTGATAATTCAATTCATTCCTGGGGCAGGGCCTCCAAAATTAAATGAAGTTGGCACAACTGGAGCATTGAATTTGTATCCTCCATGCTTTTCAATCATTTTGGATTCTAAAACAAAACAAAACAAACAGAAGGAAGATATTTTAGTGTGTGTATAGAGGGGGAAGACAGATTAAGATTTTGTGACTGACCATTTTGAGTCTCTCAGAGAGAGAGGTTTAACCTGGGGTTAGCTGAGAGAGTGACCAGCACCCACAGAGTGGAAATATGCCAGGCCCCAAACAACAGATGGACTATTTATTTATCAATATTGTTATAGCTATGCTTAAATTAACTTATCTTTTAAAAGCCCACAATTCAGCTTTTGGATGCAAGTTTGTAATTTTTCACATTTCAGAAATAGGACCTGAATGGATGGTAGACTTCAAAACTTGCTAACAGTAACCCAATTATTTCGAATTAACATTAATAGACTTCTTGATCAAATCAGTAACAGAGCACATGTACAAAAAAGCAGTACACAGATATTAACTAAATATTCCAGTGTTCCTACCTCATTTCAACAATACAAGCAGAGATAGCCACTGAAGCACATGAAACAGACATTTTTAGTATGCCTGCATTTCCTCACCCCTAGCCAGGTGGTAAGGAAACTCATCTGGAGTTTAGGTTACTAGACTATATAACAGAATTCTGAGAGAAAACTACCAAGTTTATCCTTTTCATTTTCAACCAAAACTTAAGATCTTTAGGTGTCTGATGCCCACATATCCATCACTGTAAATAATAGTGATAATTAAGCTGTCTGGTTTTATTAGCTGCATATTCTGTCCTTCAAACATTACTGTAGCACTGGTTTTCACAAGTTCTAATAAATGGACAACTGAAAATTAGATTGGGAATTTATGTTGTACCTCTTAATACAATCTAGATAATGCTGAAGGTGATTTATATTATTCCCAGGTCAAGATAATAACACTTATTAATGTCTTATTTCCAGTCTAGGAGCTTTCTCCTACTTCAAAACAGTTGTAATCTCTCTCTGCCTGGGAATACATCTCATATTATCTATAGGATCTGCATTTTGTCTCAGTTTCTTTGGTAACAAGCCAGAAAAGTGCTGCCATGGGTGATGAAGGACAGGGGAAGAACATGACCTGGGGAGCGCATTGCTTTGTTCCCTCCTGGCTCCATAGTGCACAGAAGACAAATCTCTTTGCTTATGGAAATTCTTCTTACCTACATTAGTGAGAGATAATTATATTCCTACTAACAGGATGTCCCCATATGTGGTAGGTAGCCTAAATGGGGCATACTATGCTCTGATAGTAAGCACAGTTTTCCTGTAATAATCTAGTTGCTCAAGTTAAACTTCACAATCTGAACTTAACTGCACTATGAATAAGCAGCTGAAAAAGAAAACGACAAAACAACTCAATTCTTTTTCATAAAATGCACAAGTAGAACAAACCCTCATCAGTATGATGTCTACAGCTTGACAGAGGTCACAGGGAAACTATGTTATAACCAATTAAAGTGGATCATTCTGGACACTTAAAGCTCTGTGAGGCAATTGAGGCTGTTTTCTGACAAACAGTACTTATAAAATGTGCATTTTCACTAACAATCTTTTATTGAAAGATTTCTGAATTTCTCTTTTTAGAGCATCTTGTAGTAATTGCTCAGTAAGATGCAGGATATGAGACTGAGCTGAACAATCAAAATTTAGCCCTGACTTTAAAGAGCTATATATATTGTTGTATCTCAAACACCTGGAAAAACCGGCAAAATAAAACCCCAAACCAACCACCCCCCTCCCCCAAAGATCTGTCCCCTTTCCTGTATTTTTAAATCTGTGCTATCTGTATTGAAGAGTAACAATCTGAAATATTTAACAGGCTTGATAATGCAGCTTTACAGATGGATTCTACTTGCATAATTTGATATTCTTCCACCCACTGTCTATCATTACCTATCCCAGGTGGACTAGGTCACATTAAGAAATAAGTTATCAGCCACTTGATGTGTTTTTTACCATAGCTAGAGTTCATCCACCTTCAGGTAATCAAATAATGTGTTTCCAAATCGAAGCCACTATGACAAATATGCTTTTAATTACTTGGCCACTTCATTAAGTCATTTCTATCATTCCTTTCACCTGTGGCATGCCAGACAATTTGTGTATTGAGGCTTTGTGACCTGACAGTTTTCAGAGATTTTAAACACTTCTGGAGTGTAAAGCAACCCTGCTTTGCTGAAGACATTATCAGGCTTGAATTGCATTTTCTGTGTTATGCTTCTTGAGCAAATAAACAGCATTCAAGCAGCAAAAGAAGCAATTAATGGTAGAAAGGGGGAAAAATACCATGTGCTGCCCTCCTCTGATCTGCCAGAGTTGCTATGTCCTGCAATTGTTTTCTTTGTTCTTCATTTAGACCCTGTGTCAAAGCTTGGTACCACACAGGGTTACGATTCTGAATTGCTGCAAAAGAAAGAACACATAAGCAAAAGAAAACTGTACATTAAAATGTTCTGTAGCTCAAAGCTTACTAACTCACTCCCATTTTAATCAGAATAATATTCAGTTAGGGTTACACAATTCAAGACGTTTAAAAACATTTAAAACAACCTCTGACCTCTTCCCTCTCATCATAAATTCATTAAAGTACCTCCCCCTGCTCTTAAAGTTTAATGATTGCTTCCCCTTTCCAAAGAAAGGGTTTGTTCAAAGCACATAGTGAAAATCCTGTTTGGAAGCTTTCAACAGGTTCTAGTTCACAATGGTATACACTACAGTTAAAATAAAACTTGTTAGCCAGGAAATGAAATAAAGTTACTTACTCTGAAAAATTGTTTTAAATATCTGATATTCATCAATAGGGTTGTCTTCATCATCAATAATTGTGGAGTAGCCTTCCAAAGCAGTCTCTTCAGCATCATCTTCTTCCCAGTCTTCATCATCTCCATCTTCACCTGCCTGTTTTGCTAGGATTTCTAGATATTCTTGACCATCTTCATCAATGTCATCTTCATCACTCCCCAGTTCCTCTGAATTAAACAGCGCACAAAAATAAAGTTTCTCTCAAGAATAGCAAGAACAATTCTGTAGGAAGATGGCCAATTATGCAAAACAAGCAATGCAACAGCAGAGTGCAGACTAGAAAGGGGGAAGGCTCATTGAACTCCTTTCCTAATGCCTTTATCTACCCCACCCAGACATTCTTCCCTCACACCAACTGTGCAAGTGGGAAAATCCAATTATCACAGAAAAGTATACAGAAAAAATGTAAAGCCACATAGTTTGGAACAGCTCTTGATAAAACTTTTAACAAAGCAATATTCGTGCTCCAAAGAAAGTCTGAAATAACTTAATGGAAACACTTTTAAAGGCACATTCAAAAGGGCTATTGAAAATAATGCTTGAGAAATACAAAATGTAATAGTATGAATGACAATATAGTTACGAGAGTCCAGAATTCAGCAGCAGAGATAAAAAACAAACTGGGTTTTAAGTAGACAGATGAAAACAGATATTCCATTCAGTATGGAAAACTGTTCAAAACAATCACTCAGAAAGACACCAAGTTGATGATGGAAAGGAATAGGAAACAAGAACTAAAAGTTTAAGAAAAGTATAGGGAAAGGTGGAAGAAAGAAGCAGGGGGAAGTTGTAGGTAATTTTGAACTTCATGTAAAAAAGATGGCAAATAGTGTGAAAGCTTGTGAAATAACTGTACAAAGAAAGTCTATAAAGGCTGACGAAGTTGAGGTTGTGTTAGTCCAGGGCAGACGGGGGGACGGGAAAAGAAAAAAACCCCAAAACCTAAGAACTGTTATTTTCCCCACACAGCTAAAACACCAGCAGCCCATGGGACAGTTTGTAATATATAGTCCAAACTGCACAATGGATTAGGATGACTCCTGGAAACTCCTTGTGCTGACTCTCAACCCCTCACTCAAATGGGAAACATGTCCCAGTAGTAATTCCTTTCAGCAGTGACAGCATCCACACATAAAAGCTAGCTCAATGTGACTTTAAAGAGACAGCCTAGGAAACTACTTTCCAGTCCCTCTTAAAAACTAAGTCAGATAGACTCGAAAGTCATTAAAACATGTCCAGTGTTATACCGCAGCTTTTGATTTTTGGAATTGGGGAACTCTGAAGAATTACGAAAAGGGAACTGTCCTGGCTTCAGCTGGGATAGAGTTAATTTTATTCCTAGTAGCTGATGCGGTGCTGTGTTCCGGCTTTAGTCTGAGAATGATGAACTGGTTTAGTTGTTGCTCAGTAGCACTTACCCTCACCAACGACTTTTCAGTCTCTCATGCTCTGCCAGTGATGAGAGGCACAAGAAGCCAGGAGGAAGCAAATACAGGACACCTGACCCAAACTAATGAGAGGGGTATTCCATACCACAGTGTGTCATGCCCAGTATATAAACTGAGGGGAATCATCCAAGAGGGACCAACTGCTTCTCAGGTTGGGCTAGGTACCAGTCTGCAGGTGGTGGGTGACTGTATTGTGCATTGCTAGCACTTATTATTGGGGATTTTTTGGTTATTTGGGGACAGAAGTGAGCAAGCGGCTGCATGGTACTTTGTTGCCAGCTGGGTCAAATGACAGCAGGAACTCAGCATCTCCATTCCAAAAAATACCAAACAACCAACAAAGAAAACATACAAAGTAACTGCAACATTTCAGTTTCCATACCTGTATCCTCATCTTCTTCAGCTTCATCATCATCATCGCTGTCATTTTCATGTTCTGCATGACAGGCATATGCTCTTTTTAATCCATTAAATAAAAGGATAAAAGCTGGCAGGATCTGGCCAGCAACTTGATTTAAAACCTGTGGTATTTGCTCCAGATCAATAAGAGCACATAAGCCAAGCACACACATCTTTCTATCATGAAGTCTACAAAACAAACCAATAAAAAGGTTGCAAGTTTTGTTACACTTTACAAGAAGGTAATAAAGGGAAGGGGAGTATCACAGAGAATAATCTTCCAAAGTAGAAACACTTACCCCAAGAAACAGTCCACATCACTAAGCCACTGCGTTATGAAGTGATTAGTGACAGGCTCCACATTATTGGGGAAACGAAGATTTTCCAATGTATTTAATAGTAGATGAGGATTGTAATACAAAGCAGCTATGGCAACCTGGAGGCACATTGTTCGCAGTTCACTTGTTTTCACTTCTCTGGTCAATCTCTCTAATGCAGCTTCCACAAATAAGGGTATGCACTGACGAGTGAGAAATGTTACAAATTTAGTGATCAAAAATAAACTTTGTAGTTCTACGTTTCACACTAAAGTTGACGAATGGCATAAACCCAATGAGACACATAAATGCAGAGGGCAAACAATGGGAATAATTTTTAAGTGCCAGAAGTCATATACAAAAAGGAAATGTAAAGGTGAAAGATTTTATCTACTCCAGGCACATGGATTTTGTGACATTATGCACAGTAGATGCAATTCCTGATCCTGCAATCCTGTGTTACAGAAAACAAAAAGAGGAAACGTGTTTCCAGAAAAAATTAACTTCGTGTTTTTTTAAGTCAAGAGATAATGCTAACATTCCAAAGAAACAGCTATTCAAAGGACCAGTCTCTTCAGAGATGTCACACTAAAAAAAACCCAATTTGATGTAGAAGATTTTCTTCCAAACGAGTTAAAAACTAAGGTTTCCAGGGACCATATCCAGAATTCTTTAAAAACATGCAAGTTTTTAAACAGCTATTATACAGTGCTTGTCATGCACACAGCAGAAGCACATGAATTCCTCTCTCAAATTCCAACTTCCGTATGTGCCTAATGAAGTCCCTGGTTCCTCTATGACATCGGGATTCTAGGAATTTCATTTTCATTCTTATTTATTTCAAGGCTATTAACTTGACAGACTGAGTAATTTTCACCAGAATTAACTTAGAATATAATTAATCAACTTTTTGAACCAAGATGCTCCTAAAACAGTACTCTTCCAAATTCACAAGAACTTTCACAGTTTGGCAGTGTCCTAAACTCTGGAGACAAAGTGTGTAATAACAGCCTCTGTGGGGCTGCTAACTCAATAACACTGAAGTAGTAGACAGGATTATTAGCTACACTACACAAACTTCTTGGAAGAGAACTGATGTTAATACATAATCAACTCATATTCAAGAATAAAATGCATTTTAAATAGTAGTTGTAACAACTGAAGCTGTTACCAACCTGATCAATGCCGCGCCCTTTACACTGAAGAATAATTACTTCTAACAGCTTTGCTGCATGACATTCTGCATCTTCTCCAGCAACTCCTGTAAGGACCTGAAAAAGAACAATTACGGTTGATGATATCCCTTCTAGAAGTAATTTTCATCCTCTGCTCTGCTTTGAAAAGCTGACACCAATTTACCTTCTTTATTACAATGCCAGCATAAACACCCATCAGTACAGCAGCCAAGCCTACAGTATCACAACTAGAAACTGAAGCATTGTGGAATGTGCATAAAGCTAATCTACATGTACTAATGCTCAACAGCTCTATAGAGGCAGAGCTTACAACAGTAACCTTATAGGCATCACCTGCCATTTTGCAAAGGTTTATTTCCATACACAAAATAGACTTTTGTTATGCATTCAAATACTGAATTTTGTACAAACTGTATTTGCAAATTTGGGATATCCAGCAGGATATATAAATACCTAACAAAACAACACCCAAAACTTCTGGGTTAAAGATTTACTGCATTCAGCTAATAACACTAATCACTAAGAGGTTAGAACAGCTATTTTTCTTCTTTATATGTATAATGTTCAAGCACTTAAAATCAGCTTGGTTGCGACTTGTTTTCAAAGAGGCTAACAAGAGTTACTCAGTATAGTATCTAAACATCGTCAAAAGAATTACTCAGGAAATACCATGGGCAGGGCAGTTGACAATTCACCTTAGTTCTTACACAGACACAACACATGATACCCACAACTGGAAAACTGAATCACTATTGGAGATTATAAAACATTATCATCACCTTACAAACTAGTTTTAATTCCCTTGCCCAGGGCTAACATTCTGGAAAGCTTTGTATTCTACATATTGATTGGATAAAGAAAGCCCAGTTGGCAGCTACCTATAATACACAGATGCTGAGAAGCTAAATACTGCCCCAGAGTGACTGAACTGAGTCAAACAACTCCCACCTTTCATCACCAACTTAGCATGAACTTGGGAAAGTATCTTTCTATTCATATCCCACTACTTCCCATCCCTGCTCATAGATTTAAAGACTTTTAGCATACGTTTGTTATGTGGTATCACAGTCATAGGGAGGCTACAAATCTCAGCTAAAGAAACTGTCTGCCTTTTGCATTATACATACACGTTTTTCATGCCTGTATGCACAGTGTGTAAGACACCAAATGCATGTGGCACAAAACCTGCTTCTGTTGTGTACGACTTATTCTCCCTTTTTAGCAAAAGCATATATCTGAAATTTAATGCAACCCCCTAATTTCTCTGCAATAACTTAATTTGTGGAATCACAGAAGATGCTAAATAGTATAATGCTATAGCAGCAGATGTCAAAAGTTCTTCAGTTTCAGAGTCTGCTGTTGTGGAAAACGTTACCCAGTTAAAGAGTGTATTACTTCAGAGATGACGGGTTTTGTTATCACAAATGAATCTGCTTACCTTCTTGCACATACTGTAGATCATTTCAAGATACTTTGTGTCTGACAGAAGTGTGTCTGTATCAACAGTAACATAATTATGCAAGAGAGGCATCATGTCTGTATTAAAAGAAGAATGATCACAGTTATATATTGTCTGCATGTTTTCTTAGATGAGCTGTTAAAATCAGGTTGAAATTTATGTATTAATAAGTTAATTATAGTTCTTGCTTAATGTTTGTCAAGATAAGCACGCATCTTCAGCAAAACAAGTCTGGTTGCAGCATAGCAGAAATAAATACTTTAAACCTCACTTCATGTTCTCCTAACACTGCAATCAAGATGTAGTTCACTGTATGCTTGAAATCACTTATATAAACCCATTTGGTTGATTTGTGTTACTTACCAGTAAAATAATCAAAGCCATCCTGCTGAAAGACTTCAAAAACAAGAGGAAGTAGCTGCCACATTTGTGCAGAAACTTGTTGACAGGTCAGACTATGAGCCAAAGAAAAGATCTCTTCATAGAACTCTAAAACAGATGGAATCCAGGTAAATTTAATGCCTCTCTCATACACTTAAAACCATAAGCCAACAAAAGTACATGTACCTAATACATGCTGCTGCAAAACTGTTCCAATCACTTGCAAACAGATCCCTTCTAGCTGCTGGGTAATCTGCAAAAAAAAGAGATTTATGACTGTTTTCAATATTTTGGAGTCAAAATTAAACACATTTTAAAATAAAGCTACTCAAAGCAGTTTCTACACAGTATTATACGGTATTCTATACAATATAGTCTTCGGAAAACAAGTCAAAATTTCTCATATTTTAGAGCATTAAATGTTTAAGAGCAGCACTCTGGCGAAGGATTTGTAAAACAGTTTTTAATACAAGATGGTTTTGGAATATTCTTTGAATACTGGAAGACTCTCATTATAGGGTATCCTTTAAAAAGAAAAGCCTGACAGTAACCCCATGCAACAGTTCAGTCCCATTAAGACACACAGTAAGTAAATATATATACCAAACAACAGAAGTTGCAGGAAGCATTTGCTGTTCCTGAAAAGTGAAATACCAAAAAAATCAAAACCAACCAATGAACAAACACAAACCACCTCCCTAATCCAGCTTAGGATGCTCATATCGTATGCAGACAATAACTAAATGCTGGTCTACAGATTCAAACTCTTCCCAGTATTTATCAGTCCATGGAAAGACATGTCCACCAAAATAGCAAAATAGTCTTTAGCCTGTTTAGGCCACTTACGTTGCACAGGGACAAATAGGGGTTGAGTTTCTGGTCTTAGCTATGCAGAACACGATTTGAAACTAACCAAGCTAAATACCCTTATCTCTTGGAACACTGGCCGTCATGTGTGAGACGTCTCTAAATACAAATGTTTACTGATCAACATTTTACAACTGAGTTCCTCAGAACTAGCATACTGTTACACAAACTTTTCATTTAGATAGCAGGAATTTGCTGACAAAACCAAGTCCGTTACAAGCTTGCTCAGCAGCTTTAACAACAAGTAAATGAGCTGAACTGCTCCCTTGTTTATTGCATGGCAGCACTGGATTGCACCCTTGGGCATTCAGAATTCGTATTATGCTGCTTCCTCAGGGCAGTCTTCAGAGCCCTGAGAGTACAATTTATTACTGTTTAGTCACTAAAAAGCTATAATGTATTTATCAAAAAACAGTAGCTGACTTTGTCAAGAAGGATTTTAATCAGCATCTTTCAAACAAGCTGTACTATGGACAGAAGTCAGTCCATTCAGTACAACAAAACTAAGGAACAAGTGTTTTAATCCCACAGTGCAGATTAGGCATGTAAAAACCCTATCATTTAGCACAGCCACAACAGCTGTATTTATAGACATTAATTCTGCTGCAGAGAGCAAGCTAAGGCAGCAGAGTCAATGTTCAAAGCTAACTGGCATTTTATCTCTTTTCTTTGAAAGGAAGACTTCATCAAACCAAATGGGTTCTTCCAGCTGAGCTGACAGTTCCATCTGTTAAGAGACAAGTTTCCCATTTGAACAAGGACCTATATTCTTGTGGGAAATACCATGGCAATATTTACGCTTTATTACTCCATGTATTGTGTCAGAAATACGATTCACTCTGTTACAACTTTGTTGCGTAAGTATTTCACTGCTTTCTATTTTAAGCTTTTTTGGCCAATAGGACAGTTTTTCAGGTAACAATGCCCAGGTACACAGGAACTACAGAAGACTTTCACTGTCTTAGACAATATGTATTGCTAATATGTAATTAATTTCTACTTACTTCCTTGTGATCTTCAACTACACTGAGAAGCGTATCGATAGTATTCAAGATTCCCATTGCTGTCACTGCTTTGTCATCACTGCCCTCTTCATCTGGTCCAGTCTGGATCACTTGGTTAAATGTCATTGCCTGCATGCAACAGCAGAACAACTGATATACACATCATTTAACAAGGACATGCTCGGAGATTGTGCAAGTCTGGTACTCTATACAGTTTAAGGAGGACGTATGCTAAGAAAATGTACATGAACCTTAGAAGTTGACTACTCCATTCCAGAGTTTGTTTTGAAGACTGATAAAATTTGAATGTTAAGCCCTTTAAAGTGTCATCATTTATCAGTTCACGTATAAGATGATATAAAGGACATCGCTTTGCAAGCAAAAGAATATGTTTTCTGGAGCAGGTTTTTCTGACACAAGGTTTAATTGCTACCTGAACTAGACTGGACCACTTTTTAGGCATTCCCAGAGAGGACATGAAAACGATTTAATCTCCAAGGTAAGGGCCTTCAATAGAGAAGCACTGAGCTGACCTCTGGTTTTGAAACCATTGGTACAACTTGCTAGATATGGCTATTCAAGCTCTGAATTTCTCCTGCAGAATTGATTTTATTCTCACATTACATACAACGTATTTATTTTCACACCAGATATATTTACTGAAAATCTGCTTTTTAATTTCCCATTTTAAAACAGAAAACCTAAGTCACATTTGTAGAGACTATCTAAAATGTGCCACTGAAATTCATTATTAATATAGTGAAAAAATACAAAGATTTCTCAAAGAGTTCTATAATCATTCTAATAAATTTCCATTTAGCTCCAGTTATGACGCTACTTTTGAGAAAACACAGTCTAAATGTAGAAGAAAATTATTTGTATCACTGCACTTAGACTGGAGAAACAACAGGTATTAACTGATGGACAACTATATTCATTTTAAATACCCATCCTTCACATACTAAACATCTTCCTAAGTCACCAGAAATTCTTACCAAATGCTGTGTCATTTCTACTGCAATTGGGGTAACTTCTTCACTATATTCACAGATCATCTTCTGAATCACATTAGTAAGATCATCATTTTCAGTCTCTCTTATAATATGAAGTAAAGCTTGCATTACAGGTCTAATGAATGGAGTAATATATTCTTTAGCTGTAAACAAAGTGGAAATATTTGAATTTACGTTCTTATGAAATTACTAACATTCAGAACAATTCTTAAATAGAAATACCTACCAAAAGGATCATAACTGAAATATAAAAATCAGAGTTCTTCAGTCTTTATGAAATGCAAGATTACTAATCAATGCAAATTTTAATTGAATAGGAAGGGGTACATACACATTTTTGTCAAATTAGACAAAGTATCTGATACAGAATTTATGTTTGCTTTGTGGCTTTTATGCCAGCTTCAGGAATACTGAGCAACAGAAAGCCTGACAGGATAAAGACAACTTTTTGTAAACCAAATAAATTTTAACATGGTTGAATATATGCTGACAGATATCCATATACTGCCACTGTATTTCTGATTCAATGATCAGGTGCTGTAAAACGAGATTTGTTGTACCATGAAATAGTAATATAAAATTTTCCAGCTGGAAAATTACAGTAAGTGATTACAGATGACAATTTTAAGTAGCCAATTATCATCAGGAAAGAAGAGAACAAATCTCCCTGAGCATTGCAATATTAATGTCTATTGGATTAGAACTTGCTGCAGCTTTAAGAAAAGAGAGCTACCTTTCTCTTGATTACTGATCAGAACTTGAAGTGCTATTGCAGCTTCCACTTTCACAGGCATTTCCCTATCATCTATCAGACACCGTCTTGTGAGTTCTAAGGCAGTCTGCAGATTCTGGTCACTCTTAAATTTGACTTCACAAAAATAATGAAGAACCCAACAAGCCTGAAAAAAAAACCAAACACGTTGAACAAATTCAGAGTTACAAAAAGTACAAATGGGATTATTGACTACTTGCACCAATAACCTACAGAAGGTATTAAACTGAAGTATAACTACTGCTGAATAAAGATACTGGAAAAGTTTTTAACAGATGATGTTTGAGAGTATGGAGGCTGGCCAGTGGAAGGCTTGTCTCTCAGACATCACTAAGCCAGTACTATGATCTCAAGTTCATCTTTGGCCACAGGTTTTGTGTGAGCAGTACAGTCTAAATGCAAAACACAAACAGACCATACCACCAGACACAGATGGGAAACTATGCACACAATTCCGTAGCCATTTTAAAGCTACACAGTAGCTATCTATAATCACACATTAAGACTGATAATAGAAATAAGCATACAATTTATTACAGAAAAGGTGCAGAAAGGAGCATTTTTTTTTAAGAGGAGAAAAATATAAAGCATATTCCTAAACCCAACAGTTGGAACAGTGTCTTAACAGTAAATCTTACACTTTCTTACCCGTGCTCTCATGTAACCCAGCTCACTGCTGAAGAGAGGGAACACATGATTCTGCAACATATATTCCATCTGATCTTTATATATCTTCTTCTGTTAGAATATGAATAGAAATGCATTAGTTTAAAATCCATATAAAAATGCATTTCTAAACCAGTAAAAAAAGGTCACATATAAAGTGTGAGCAGTGTAACAAAACCCTCAAACTTCTAGCTTTCCCCTTTATTAAACTGCATTAAGCAACAATGAAATTCCATATTATAATGAAACTTGGATCCTACACAGACTTTTAGAATTTTCAGTCAAAATAGTGACACTTCTTTCCTGTCATTTTTTGTCTCCTACAGACACCTTTTGCTTGGCAGTACAGTGCTCTGGTATGAAAGCAAAACTGGTCAGGGCAGCTTCTCAGAGCCATGGTCCAAATACAAGGTCCATGCTTCGCATCTTTTCTGCTACCACTCTAATTGAGCAAGGTTGCTAATTTCACTCTCTTCTAATTTCCTCACTTCTATACACAGAAAAGCTCTCATTAAATCAATAGCCTCTCATTGAATGGATTTTTTCCCTCCTTCCTTTCTTTCACAAAAAACGAATGCAGTCAACTGCAATCCAGGAAATGGTGCAGCAATTCTTATTAAAAGCAAAGAACTTAAAAGGAACTTAAAACAATGACCTGCACTTGTACATGACCTAATAAAACTTGTGTAATTAAGTTGACAACAGAACAAAACCAATTCAGTGCAACAGCTTTAAAAAAAAATACGGCAGTGGTTCATAATCTTGTAAACTCACAGAGCTATTCCCATTTCTCCTAAGACACTATACGTAAAAGAAAAGAAAGAAGGTGGGCAAGAACCAAGATAACCACCAGATCTGTTATGCTTACTTTTAGGAGAATTTCAGCCAAAGAACCAATCATATGTAAAGCACCATCTTTCTTACGAGGGTCAGCATTTGGTTCCGTAAGGATCTGATAACAAAAGCCCATTGTCTTCTGCAAGACCTAAATTACATGTCAAGTTAGTCAAAGTATTTCAGTCAGTTATCTCAAGTACCATTATTGGTGCTCTGAAATGCTTAAATTGCTAATAATCTGCTGCAAGTCTGGAATTCGGAGAATGTTTGATGCCTTTATTATCAACATACAACATTCTTGATAGATAGGTCCTACAGCAACTGGCAAATACAAAAATCACATAATGGCTAGTGCAAAATAAATTCAAGAGAAATTTTAAATTTTAAAGTGCTATGATATGACATAGACCAGAAAAGTAAAACTTTCATTAGTAGGTCTATTAGCGAAGGGAGAATATAAATTAGAGCTATAAGCTAATGCTGTATTTAAGTAAAATCCTTGAATAGCTTACCTCTTTCCTTTTACTACATGATGTAAACAATAACGTCTGAGCAGCAGTTGTTGGAGAAATGAAGTCTTCGAATACGTCTATGAAGTAAACACATAACAGCTATGAAATGTGGTCCTTTACTACAGTTCATAATCCTAACATTATCTAATCACTTAATATAAAACCAAAGAGCAACAATTTTCCTTTTTTTTCTTTCCTCAGGTCATTAATCATCCTTTCTTACAACAGATACTCCATCCCAAACAACAGGTACACATGGATGAAGATCCCCAGTACATTTCAACATTTTCATGATCACTGACTCTCTACATGTCTGGTATAAAATTGTGAAATTGCCTTCCTTAAGATAAATCTTTTTTAACGCTAGAAGCATTGACATACATGTTATTTGCAGCGCATGCAAGCACACATAATTGAGTTTAAAATGCTCAGTTTCTTATTTCTCTGCAGAAGAGGATTATCTGAGCCTCATATAATACTTGTACTGTTTACAGGTCTGCCTCTGACTTGAGAGATAAGAAACTCCCAAGCGAATCAAGATTTCTTGTTCTAGACACAGAAAAGTTCTAGCAGAGGGAAGAATTTTTTCAGGAAGACCGAATTATCTTCCTTCTTCCCCATTCTGAAAGGGCTGCATAGACTTCCAGTAAACCTCAGCAACAAAGTAGCAAGCCACAAAAGACGAATCTGAAATGCTAGGCTTACTCCATAATGTTTCATTTGCCATTATGGTAAATCTGTTCTGAACTGTGCCATGTGTGAATTTCCTTAAGATCATAAAAAATCCAGGGCTGAAATACTAGCTGTTGTAAAGCATAAACTTATAACAACATTATACTCATGCAATTATTGTTAGCAAGCCACGGACTGTTTTGACTTACAACAGAAACCTTGTAACTGCCAAAATTAGCTACTTTTTCAAGCCCAGAGACATCTGTTGACTATGTTGTCTGTTATTTCCACCATTATATCCAGAAGTTAGCTATATGAAGTTATATTAGTTGGCTAATATGAACTGGTTTTATCTTCTTCTATTTTAAAGATTAAAGCCATCCCTACTTAAAAAAAAAACAAACCCTACTCCTGTCTTTGTGTGAAGTCATATTTTCACATGAGAAGATTTCAAATTCTCACCAAATTTCATGCGAATATATTCATACGGATCTTCTTGCCAGAGCTCTTCATCAGCATCTGTATAACACATCAATGGAAAAATAACATCCTGGATAATTCCCTGCAATAAAAAGAAAAAAAGGAGTTGAAAACAGGCTAAAACCACAAAATCAATCTTTATACTCTGTCCTGCATTTCACAGATTTTGCCACCCCACCACTTCCTCACATAAAATATATTTGGACATTGCAGTGCTACCTTACAAAAAGGAATCTTATAAGTTAAGGCAGAGCTGCAATGCAGTGCGAGCTACTATATTTGCTTTGGATAACAGTATGTGAAGATAACTCAATGCCATAAATTCAGTAGGTAACATTATCTCCAAATTTTTTGCATTCTGGTGTTACACTGTAATCCTTCATATATTAAAGCACAAAGGACTGACAAGAAAAAAATGGCCATCACCCAGCTTTGCTCATGTACCAGAACAACCTTCACCAAAAAGGCTTAAACTCTTTCCACCAGTAATTTATAACATAGATCCCCAAGAACTGAATTGCAGCAAGGCTAGAAACACCAAACTGACTAATGTACTACTGAGTCACTTGAGCATTAAACCCCCAAAATGGTTTACTTGAATATGTGGTTTCAGGTTCTTCCAGGTGACTGCATGTGATACTCCTTGATTGATGTAATTCAGTGTTTGCTGCAGAACTCTAGGAGCCATGTACTGCTTTTCCTTGTATTGATACAACACCTTCAGCAACACCTAGAAAGATTAGATCTCATCAGCAGCTTATACAGAACACAGACCATTTTAACGAGAAGAATTCTACCTTCCCTCACAATCCTATAAAAGAACCCCTCTATATCCAACAAAAGAAACCCCTCTTTACTCATTAGACTAGAGCGGGTACTGACTAATCCTTCTACTAAATATCACTGTTAATTTTATAAGGCAACTTGCAGCTCACATCAGGTACTGCACATCTTTTAAAAATACACTCCTTTAATGAAAAATCATGGCAGTCAGGTGAAGTTCCCAACGACTGGAAAAACGGAAATATAACCCCCATTTTCAAGAAGGGGAAAATGGATGAGCCGGGGAACTGCAGAGCAGTCAGCCTCACCTCTGGGCCCAGCAAAATCTTGGAGTGGATGCTCCTGGAAGGCATGCTGAGGCACATGAAAAACAACAAGGTGCTTGGTGACAGCCAGCATGGCTTCACGAAGGGGAAATCCTGCCTGACCAATCTGGTGGCCTTCTATGATGGGGCTACGGAACTGATGGACAGAGGTAGAGCGGTTGATGTCATCTACCTGGACTTGTGCAAAGCGTTCAACACTGTCCCACACAACATCCTTGTCTCTAAGTTGGAGAG
>JAOEHX010042644.1:0-12813 GCA_025448015.1 Bolborhynchus lineola
AAGGCCAGGTTGGACATAGCCTTGGGTGGCATGGTTTAGTGGGAAGTGTCCCTGCCCATGGCAGGGGGGTTGGAACTGGATGAGCTTAAGGTTCTTTCCAACCCCAACTATTCTATGATTCTATGATTTCCTGAACAGGGCTGAGATGCTGTTGTTTCAGAGTGACAACTTAAAAGCTGCAGGGAGCAAAGCAGGTGCTGCTGCTGCTTCGCTGTCCCTCATCCCTGGTGATGCTCTGGTCCCTCTGTGATGCTCTGGTCTCCATTGTGATGCTCTGGTTCCCCTGTGATGCTCTGGTCCCTCTGTGATGCTCTGGTCTCCATTGTGATGCTCTGATCCCTCTGTGATGCTCTGGTCCCCTTGGTGGTGCTCTGATCCCCTCTGTGATGATCTGGTCCCCTCTGTGATGCTAAGATCCCTCTGTGATGCTCTGGTCCCCTCTGTGATGCTCTGGTCCCCTCTGTGATGCTCTGATCCCTCTGTGATGCTCTGATCCCTCTGTGATGCTCTGGTCCCCTCTGTGATGCTCTGATCCCTCTGTGATGCTCTGATCCCTCTGTGATGCTCTGGTCCCCTCTGTGATGCTCTGGTCCCTCTGCTTTCAGCCCCAGGGCAGTGCTGCAGCAGGGAAGCTGCGAAGCAGACCCTGAAATCTGGGCAAGAGAAGCAATGTGTAAAAGCTTGGCTTTTTCTAATTAACACCCCCGAAACACCAAAATAAACCAACCAAACTAAGTCAAATAGAACTTCCTCACGTATCTTCCTGCCAGAATACATCAGAGTTCCCTTGGTGGCTGTGCTTTTACTCTAAGTGAAAAGCTCTTGCTCCAGGTGGATTTATAGCTTATAAATCACCCTGTCAGCTCAGGGCTGATGCTCAGGAGCTGCATGGAAGCCAGAGTCCTTACACAGTGACAGACAGTAGGTGTTTCGTAGCCCCGGAGCTTCATCGGGGTGTTCAAAACGAGGTACTCACCACTGAAGATGATTCATTGAACCATTTTGTTTCAGTTCTCGTTGGGCTCTGGTGGTGGATGTGGCAGGAGCTTCTGTAGAAGCTGTTTCCTTGTTCCCACTCGGCCCCTGGCTTGCACATGTCTCCGCTGCTCCTGTCCGGATGAGTTCAGTCGCTCGCTGCGTTTTCCTTTCCTCTCTGTGTCCGTCTTAATGCTTGCCTGGGGATGCTGTGTGCTTCCACTGTTAAGTGCCTGCATGGCAATATATTAGTGTTCATTTAGAACCTTCCCTCGGAAACGTTCAGCAGCACCTAAAAAGTCAAAAAGAAAGCCCATGGGCTCTTGTTGTTTCTAATGGAGTTGGGAGGAGCACAATGGAAACGCACTTCGCATGAAAGAACTCAGTTAATTGAGCAGCTTTGCCTTCAGCTTCTCTTCTCCCTGCAACTTCTGGCTGGCAGCTGCCTCCTGTCAGGTCCCCTGCGCTCAGCTCCCTCCCAGGGCTCAGCTTCGTGCCACTTTGGGCTGCAGGAGCATGTCCATACTGGCAGCCCGGAGAGCTGGGACCGTTTCCTAATGGTTCCTTACGCAGTCCCCTGGGCTTGGGCCAGGCAGCCTGAGCCCAGCGCTGGGTTTGGTGTCTGGAAAGCCTTGGCATCCGAGGAGGGTTTGGTTCAAGTGCCTCCAGCGAGCAGCGTTGGGTGGGGAGGGTTGGTTAGGGAGATGCTGTGGGGCAGATCTCTAATCTGCCTTGGTGGGGGCATCTGCATGGTGACAGAACGACCTGCGTGTTGCAGGGCAAGGTAACACGTCTGATGTGGGGAGCCCCAGGCACAGTGGTCTGGGCAGGTATCGGAGCTATCAGTGCCTTGTCTCTTATCCCGCTCCAAGCCAGAGTGGGATCCAGAGCGTGGCCAGGAGCAGCTGCCTGGGTGAGTGAGACAGCGAGGACAAGCAGGGCTGCTGCCAGCTGCAGCTCTGCTTTGGGATGGGGGTTAAGAGCTGAGGAGGGTGAGTCAGGATCCCTGCTGGGGCTGCTGCCCGTGGCGAAGGGCTGAGACTCCCAGGGGGTGAGGAGCAGACCCGGGTGCTTGGCCTGGACTGGGGACCTTCCCTGGGTTTCACAGAGCAGGGATCGTTGCTGTGTGCTGGGGAAGCTCCTCAGTGCAGGAGGTGCTGCAGCATCTGCTGAAGGATGCTCTCCGTCCTCAAAGTGTTCCTGGGTATCATTTTTAATCCCCTCCCTATGAAGGGTTTAATGTATTTCTGTAGTGGCAAAAGGTGATGCTGGCAGGTTCTAGCTGCAGCGTGCATAGTTTAGGCACACGTAAGCAGTGCCGTGCCCGGTTCCCCACCTGTGTGCCAGCAGTGCCCTGAGAAAACCAATGTGCCCTCTGTGTCTGCAGTTTGCTGCTCCAGAGCAAGGGGGTCTGGCTCACTGCTGGGTAACCAAAACCCATCAGGACCAGTCCATGGCCAGTGTTAGAAAGTCTGCACGAGTGTTTGCGGGTCTCCTGGGCGGACACCCGGGGTTTTATAGAATCATGGAATCAACCAGGTTGGAAAAACCCTTTCAGCTCATCCGGTCCAACCCTTCCCAGCACTGCCAAGGCCACCACTGAGGCCTCGTCTCCACGGTGTGTGAGCACTCACAGGGATGGTGACTGCAGCCCTGCCCTGGGCAGTTCCAATGCTGAGCACCCTTTGGGGAGGGAATTGTTCCTCGGCTCCATCTGAACCTCCCCTGGTGCAGCTTGAGGCCGGTTCCTCTTGTCCCATCAGAGCCGGATGCATGAGACCTCAAAGAGACCACGGCTTGTGTCACTGATGTGTCCCTCCGCAGGGGTCCTGGTCGGCGTGGTCCTGCGCTACGGCATCCACGTGCCCAGCGATGTCAACAACGTGACGCTGAGCTGCCAAGTGCAGACCAGCCCTGCCACGCTGCTGGTGAACGTCAGCGGGAAGTACTACGAGTACACCCTGAAGGGGGAGATCAGCGCCCAGGAGCTCAATAACGTCCAGGACAATGAGATGCTGAGAAAGGTGAGGCAGCGATGGTCACCTCTGTGTGGATGCGCCTGGTAGCTGCTGGGTGAAGTGGTTGTTTCCCCTCTCTCTATATTTAACTTCAATCAGATTATGATCAGCTATAAATCCTAATTAGAACACAATGTAATGAAACTCCATCTTAACTTAAGCTGGTTCAGCTGTGCACTATGTCTCCGAAACGTCCCGGATGCATCCTCAGAGCTGATCCAGCAGCATCTCTTCCAGTGGGGGCACAAGCTTTCCTCCGTGTGTTTTGTGTGACGTCCTTCTCTGTGTGTTGTCTTGCAAAGCATTTGACTGTTGGGTTTTTTTCTCTCTTAACAGGTGACTTTTGATCCTGAAGTGTTTTTCAACATTTTGCTTCCTCCAATTATATTTTATGCAGGCTACAGCTTGAAAAGGGTACGTGCCTTTGCAGCTCCTGTGCTCTCAGTTCCTCTGCCTCCAGAGCATTCTTCATACTTGAACGTGCTTTGCTGCTTGCTCAGCAGGCTGTGGAGATGGGTACAGTTTTCCTCGGTGCATGTGGGGTTGGAGGAGGCAGGGCTGAGGATGCCCCAGTCAGTCTTGTCCATCCCTGGGAAGGGTCAATGGCTTCAACCTCTCCCAGCATGGGTTTGGCAGGGGTTTGGAGGTCAGCTGGCCCATTTCAGCCTCTGAAACACATCAGAGGGTGGGAATTCAGCAGCTCTCTGGAATGCTGATTTGGAAGCAGAGCAGAATGATCCTGTTTGGCTTGCGGGGGAAGGAAGGAGGAATGCTGCTGGGCTAGGAAATCAGTTCCCAGGACTTTGAACAGCACCTTATTAAATACTTATTAAATATAAGGTGATGCATTCGTGTTTATTAATGCAGCGTCAACATCTGCTGCTCTGGCACTGTACACTGATGGGCACCATTCAGCCGTGTTGGTCCAGCTCGTGGTGTCTGAGCAAGGTCCAGGTCGCTACAGAGCCTGTGTGGTGCCTGTGCAGGCTTGAAGGAAACCGTCAGCGAACGTAACTCTATTTTAATCCTCCTTCTAGAGGCACTTCTTCAGAAACTTGGGATCCATCCTGGCTTACGCCTTCCTTGGCACTGCAATTTCCTGTCTGGTGATCGGGTGAGTAGCTGGAGCGGATCCGGTTCTTGTGGAGGGCTGTGGAGGCGTCGAGAGCTCTGGCTGCTAATCCCAGCCCTGAAGGGGCTCTCTGCCTCTGCTGCTCAGCAGCAGCAAATTGTACTCTTCACTGGTCTGCTGGGTGGGCAGGGTTATTGCTGTCTAATTGCATAGTGCTTTCTCAGCATCCCATCCGGAGCAGTTACACACCTGCAAGGAAAGTTTCACACATCTCTGAGGGTTGTCTTGAATCGGGAGCTTCAGACTGTTGGGAGCAGAGCCCCAACAAGGAGTAGAGGGCAGGATCGTCAGCTCGTGTCCTGTCCTGACTTGCTGGAAGCAGGTGCCTGCTGAGCACAGATGGTGTGTCACATTATTTATCCCCGTGTGCAGAGGCAGCTGGCTGGCTCCTGCTCTGAAGAGCAGCACGCAGGGGGTTTTCCACTGGGGAGTCCAGTGGATTCAAGCAGAGTCAGCATCTGCATTAGCTGTGTCTCACTGGGAGTTTTGGCCATTTCCAAGTCAGGCCAAGGTCACCCCACTGCAACGCGTTCACACGAGACACTGCAAAGAGATCGGGAGACCCCATGGGCCTGGATGCTCCTTTTCCTGAGCTGTGGTATGCTCATGGAGGAGTTTCCACCCTGGTTCCTTGGGTGGACCGTGTATGTGGTCCAGTGCGTGATCCGTCTCTCGCCTCCCAGACCATGGCCCTGGGGTTTCACCACTCTCGGCTCAGTTCTTGGGTGCTCTGGCGTTTGGGTAACGTTAGGGGTTAATGTGGCAAATTCAGGGGAATTGAGTCCTTTGGGATGTCATTTTAATGCACTGCAGAGATGAGTAATTGCCTCTTCTGATCACCAGCTCTGTCGTGTACGGCTGCGTGGCGCTGATGAAAGTCACTGGGCAGCTCGGGGGAGACTTCTACTTCACTGACTGCCTCCTGTTCGGTGCCATTGTATCAGCTACTGACCCAGGTATGTCAGGTGGGGTTTTTCCCCTCATTTTACCTACATTTTGGTCTGGTTTGAATTGTGGTGAAGCGGGGAAGAAAGTCTTAAACACCTGCAAATGTCCTCCTTCTGAATTTTGGAGTTTAATTTATGTGTGACATTCTTAGGGGTCACATTTGCCTCCATACCTTAAGATTTCCTTCCAGTTACATGTAATAGACCTTCCAAACCTCTGCTTTCCCGAACCTTTGTTTGCAGTGAAGTCCTGGCTGGTCTCTCTCCTGACTTTGCTGGGTCTTGGACAGGGCCACCATGTCTCTGCCATTCTGTGCCAGCAGCAGATGCAGCACGAGCACGTGTGTTGTGTTCACTTGGTAGTTCCAGTTAGTTTAGTGGTAATCATAGGCTGGTTTTGGGTTGCAAAGTGGGGAGCACCTCATGGGTGTGATGGTGGTGTGGTAGACCTGATGTCGGATAGGCAGAGGCCAGCTAAGGACCACGGGTAGAAGTAATGCTTAGAAGTGCTGCAGATGAGATGTTGGCATGGTATCCCTTTTTCAGGCTTCACAATAGGAACGTGAAGATTCCACAGGTAAAAATGGGGCATTTCCCTGTGCATAAATGTGTTAAACCCCCTTCAGTGTGCACAGCTGAGTGCCTGGATGCTATTTTAAAGGACTCTGATTGGAATTAGCTCAGCCCTCTGCAGCAGCCTGAGCTGTGCATGATGCACCACGTGCTACATCTCGCTTGCTCTAGATGTTGTGATGCTTTTGCAGGGCTGAGACATGAAACCTGCTGCATTTTCATTCCCTTCTTGGAGCTGCTGGGTCACAGAAGGGCTTGAGGGTTCTGTGATCTCTGCCATGTGGCACCCTCTAATGCCTGGCTTCCTCCAGTTGGGTCTGAAATGGTCACACATCTGTGCTGGCATTTCCACTGTGTCAACTTGTATTGAATCCAAGGATTCTCTTGGAATATCAGAGATGGAAGGAGAAGACAGGCATTGTCCTGGCCAAGCCTGCATCCTCCTGGCCTTCCGTAGGTGGAGGAAGGCTCTCCCTGATGCACCATGCCAAAGGCATCATGAGGGCTGGGTGGCTTGTGTTGGCGTGGTACTGCGGTCCAGTCCATGAGCTCAGACCTTCAGGAAGCTCAGAGCAGAGTTTGCTTGTGTCTGCCAGCTGAGGACTCAACAGACCCAGTGCCCAGGGTGTGTTTAAAAGGAGCAGGAGGGGAATGATAAAGCAAATCCTCATCTGAGAGGGCAGAAAGAAGACTGTTGGAGGGAGCGGGAGGGGTGGCTGGCACCGTCGCCGCAGTGGCATAGATGTGCAGGAAGGCAGCTTTCTAAACCAGGGCGTTTTGTCTTTGATTACACCAAAATAACGGCGCCTTTTTGAATGTCTCTCTTGTTTTTCTGTTTGTCAGTGACTGTTCTTGCCATATTCCATGAACTCCAGGTTGATGTTGAGCTGTATGCCCTGCTCTTTGGCGAAAGCGTCCTCAATGATGCCGTTGCCATAGTGCTGTCTTCGTAAGTGTGCTCTGTTCTTACTTTTAGCTGTTATCTGTGGTACGTGTCAGGTGCTGGGGGACCTCCTGAATGGGTGTTTGCACGAGCAGCTTTCCATTGGAAGTGTCCCAAAAAGCTGTAGTGACCGAGTGACCACATTGGAGACCGCAGCTTGGGCTTGCGGGCTGTCCTTGCAGCTTCCCCCTGCATGATGGGTAGGTTTGGTTTGCTTTTATGCCTGGTCGATGCAGTCAGGAGAAAGCTTTTCTGTCCCTCTGAAACGGGATAAGCACCAGATCTGCTTTTAAGCCGAACTGAAACTCCTTGCTGATGGCTTTGCTCCTCCCTGCCTGCCTTCCCAGCCACAAATACCTGCCCTTGGTCAGGTGGGAATAGTTTCCTTTCTCTCCCTGCTTTCTGTGCACCAAGAAGATGGTGTTTCTTACCGGGTGAATACCCTGCACTGAGCACATGGGAAACTTGCTGCCTTTCTAAAGAGTATTTGCTGTTCTTTAGTATCTTCTGTCCTCTGCGTGCAGGAGGTATTTGATCTGCATTTGCACTGTGTAGTCAGCACGGCAATTTGTTTGGCCCTGTATAATATCTGCAGTGGTGACAGATTAGTGTATAGCTCAGCCTAATGCAGGAAATAGTTCTGGAATACTTGCCACTCCAGTGTGCTGCTGGCGTGGGTTTTCCTGAGGTGGAGGCAGCAAATAACACCTCGTGAGCTGCGTATCCCCACCTGCACGAGCTGTAGGCACTGAACTGAGTGCTTCTGTTGAGGTTTCTGGAGCTGTTTGTGTTGCTCGCTCTGGGCTTTGTGCTGGATGTGTCCCCCCTGGTGTGAGGGTAGATGCTGCACAGCCAGGTCGTGTTGAAGAAGGGATCCCAAGTGAGGAAGGGACGGGGTCTTCCAGCCTGTGCTGGGAGGTTCTGGGTGGGTTTGGCATCAGTGTGGTGCATCTCCACGCATGGAGGTGATTTGCCTCCCGCCCTGTTTCAGTACCAGCTCTGTAGCTGTTGCACTGATTTCTTGCCTTCCTCTTCCCACAAGCTGAGTTCCATCCTCCCCCTCCCTGAAGTAAGGTAATTTCCACCAGAACAGCAGCTCTGAGCTGCAGGCAGCAGTTACTTCGCTGCAAGGCTTTAGTGCAGCCCAGCCCAGCAGCGTGCTGACCCCTCCAGGGCTCCTCAGCAGTTAACCTGTGCCTCTTTCAGAGCTTGCCATGGTCTTTGTCTTCAGGGTCACTGTAAGCAGCATCCGACAGCCCCATTAGCACTGTGCGTATTGGTCAGTGCAGGTGGCTCACGGGCAGCCTCGAGTCACTTGGGTGCAAACACATCTCAGGAGAGCTCCTCCCTGTGCCAGGGGAGGACAAGAAGCTGGGGCTCCTCCGTTGCTTGTGCCAGGGGGTTGGTGCCCACAGGGCTCCTCTCCTCCCTGCTGCCAGTCCTGGACAGAAGTCTGGTCCTGTATCTGGGGAGCAGGATGCGCTGCTGGTCCCTGCCTCTCTGTTCCTGCCTTGAGTCAGCCTGGTTTGGTGGCTGGGAGGTGGTTGCAGGATGAAGAGGAATTGAGTACAGATCCGAAAGCCAGTGGGCAGCGAGGTGCTGGGGATGTGGTTTGGGAGCAGGGACGTGAATGCAGCTGCAGAGTCTCTACCTACTTCTTCCCAAGGGAGGTTTCACAGGGGCTGAATGCCACAGAGAACCCCATGGGCAGGGACAGGGGGAATAAAGCTGGCAGTGATGACTTCTTAGTGATGCAGAAAGCAGAACCAGGAGGAAAACTGTTAAGAGGTAAAACACAAACCCAGCATCCAAACAGTCGGTTATGGAGGGGAAATGAAACCAGTCTGGGTTTATAAGAACAAAACCCCAAGCCCCAGAAGAAGAGCACGTTGGTGAATGGGAAGTGTCAGATGGGATTGACAGATGAAGTTAAATCACAGTGTGCATCTTGCAGTGTAAAAGACAATGCAGAAGAAGGAAAGGTGTTGACAGCGGGGAAGTTGTGCGAGGGAAGCGACCCCTGACGTTGGTGTGTCGTTAGGGGAGAAAGCTGCAGGATGTGTGCATGAGGCAGTAACTTTCCATTCCAGCAGAACTCGGGAGGTTAAACAGCAAAGGTTTAAAGTTCACATCCAAGAGTTTGAGCAGAGCTGGCTGAGGGATTGCGGACTGGAAGGCAGTGTTTTCTGCACGTTTGCGTCCAAGAAAGTGATGTGAGGAGTCCATAAATGGGATTTAGAATCACAGAATGGTTTGGGATGGAAAGGACCTGAAGATCATCCAGTTCCAATCCCGTTTCGGAGACGGATAAAGGCCTCCGTGTATCTCAGCCCCTTCTAAGTAAAACAGCGGAAGGGCTCATGCACACCCAGAGCCAGGAGGGAGCAAACCCATTTCCCATCTCCCCACAAAGGCCTTTTGAAGTTTGAGGGGTGAAGATGAGAGTGCTGCTGCTGTGAGCCAGCCCTGTTCCCTTTGACTTCCTACCCTGCGGTATTGCACTTCGGAACTCAGAACAGCGCCAGATAAATGCAGTGCGCGTTAAATGTGGTAAAGCAGAATGAATTATAGCTCTTTGGGGGATATTCACATCAGCCACCTCTGTGGAGTCAATGGAGAAATGGAGGCTTCCCACTTTGAATGCTTTGTGGTTGCAGAGTGCCTGACTTCATAGAGCTGGTGCCAAAGCCCCAAAATCCCATCGTAAGTGATGGACTGTCACTTAGCAAATGCATTTGCAGGAGATGGTGCAAGAGATGGGCTTTGGTTTGATGCTCTCTAATGTTTAAAGCGAGCAAATGCAGAGCCGTGCCTAGGAGGGGTGGCTGAACAGCAGAAAGCTGGTCAGGAGCAAAGGGAATCCCAAATTCCCTGGGGTAGGGGGGAATGCTGCTGCTGCACATTGGGATCCCAAAGGAATTGCAGTGTGGGGCTCGGGTTTTGTCTCCCTGGTTTCTCAGGCGCGATCTTGGCTTATGTAGCTTCTTGGAGGTGCCTCTCCATCCGGACTAAGGGCTGTTTTGTTCTTGTGTGTGCTTTTCCTCCCTCTCGTAGCTCAATTGTTGCGTACCAGCCAGCGGGTGACAACAGCCACACGTTCGATGTCACAGCGATGTTCAAATCCATCGGGATCTTCCTGGGGATCTTCAGTGGCTCTTTTGCAATGGGAGCAGCTACCGGAGTTGTGACAGCTTTAATATCCTTTAGCTGCATTTTTCCAAGTGTTTGCAAAGCAGCGTCTGTTGCTGTGCTGCATCTCACCCGGATGCAGCGTTGCATGAACCTTTGCATTAAGTCATCAAGGGCAGTGCCATGGTTTCCTTAGGGGCAGGCTGTGTAGTGCTGCTGCGATGCACAACGGGATTTGATGTGCTTTTAGCCTCCGGCTCCTCTCCAAATTGTCCTTAACCATCTGCAACGTCACCAAGTTCACCAAACTTCGGGAGTTCCCGTTGCTGGAGACGGGCTTGTTCTTCTTGATGTCCTGGAGCACGTTCCTGCTGGCTGAAGCATGTGGCTTTACAGGCAAGCTCCAGCACAGCCCTGTGTCCGGGATGGAGATCTGCAGGGATGATGGGGCTGTTGGGTTTTGCTTCCCCTGGCATTGATTGCAGCCAGAGCTCTCCCTCTGCTTTATTTATTCTGGGGTTATTGCATTAAATCCCCTGTGCCATTGGGGATTGCCAGCTCAGCTCCCTTTGCATGATCAGGAGTCTAACGTGATGCTCTGCTCCCCAGGTGTGGTGGCTGTCCTCTTCTGCGGGATCACACAGGCCCATTATACCTATAACAACTTATCTACAGAGTCCCAGCACAGAACTAAGCAGGTGAGAGCTCTTCAGCCTCTCTGAATTTCAAGTCCAGTATCTTTTCCT
The DNA here is from genome assembly GCA_025448015.1 of Bolborhynchus lineola. Classification (NCBI taxonomy): domain Eukaryota; kingdom Metazoa; phylum Chordata; class Aves; order Psittaciformes; family Psittacidae; genus Bolborhynchus; species Bolborhynchus lineola. Next base: position 10,464 of record JAOEHX010042644.1, read on the forward strand.
CCCCTTTAGCCACAATTAGGTGCATCTGTCTTGCTACAGGTGGGTTTTATGAGGGTTGCATCTGAAGAAGCATTTGCTGCGGGATGGATGAGCTCCTGTGTGTTCCTTGTTAAACCTCTGTTGTCTCACTCACTTCTGTTTTTCTCTTTCAGTTGTTTGAGCTGCTGAATTTCTTGGCAGAAAACTTCATCTTCTCCTACATGGGACTCGCATTGTTCACCTTCCAGAACCACGTCTTTAACCCTACCTTTGTGGTGGGGGCTTTCGTATCCTTTGGAGCCCATTGTATGCAATATAAGTAGGAAAGGGAGAGGTTCCTCATTCCCAGGTTGTGGTTTTCTCTCCACTGTGTGGGGTTTTCCTCGGTCAGCCTGGCTTTGTTTTTAGAAGGGGATTTCTCCCATGCAGTGGTGCCTATGCTGTTTAGTTGAAGGAGATGGAGATTCTTTTCCCAGCTTTACTTTTCTTCCCCATCTTCCTCTCCTTCGTGGGCATTCAGCTCAGCTGCTGCAGGGACTTGGTATTGATGTGAACATGGTGCTGAAGCTCCAGGCTTTGTCATGCACCAGGAGTGGCTTTGAGAGTAGGGACTGCCCATTGTGGCCATTTATTTCCTGTTAATGGCTTGGTTAACCCTGAAAAAAAGCCTTTTTTGGTCAGATAGCACAGTTCAGTCTACAGAAGTGATGTTATGAGGAAGGATTTCCCCTTCTACAGGCTGATGTTAATGGAAACAAGCTCTCAGCCCTGGTATGTCTCAGAAAACCAAGGATTTTGAAGGAATGTTTTCCATATCCCAGGGAAACCAGTTCGCATGTGCAGATTTACTTGCACCCTTTGCCTGCACTGAGGTTTCTGCTGCCCGTGTGACGTTGTTAGCTTTGCCAGGGCTGGCCTGTAGGCTTGCAGCGGGGGCTGCTGGATTCCCCCGGGAGCCTGGGGGATGGAGGGAGTGAAGAACATGGGGAATGCCATTTGGGTGGTTCGGTTGAAATTGTGTCCTCTTCAGCAGGAACTGACTCACTGCTGAAACGGCTCATTCACGAGAGGGATCATGAAATACGTCTCTTATGCAAATCAGCGATGCTCAGGACAGCACATGAAAGCTGGAAGTATTTTCCATGTTATTCAAGGCTGCTCTGAATTGTGGCTCCAGGATTATTTTTGCCATCTGGGTGCTGGTATTAAAAGACGCAGCTTCAAAGATAAAAAGCGATGTGAAGGGGCTGCTGATTCTTGTATCTTGCAGGCTGTGAAAACAGAAGGAGTATTCGATTCTCTTTTTTATCCATCTCAACTGCTGCTGCTTTCATTTCGCTGAATAATCTTTGAGAATGCGGCTTGGCTTCAAGCTTCAAACCCAGCTGTGAAGCGTGGAGTGCCAGGGACTGTCAGAGGGGCTGTGGTAGCGGTGATGGGCTGAGCTTCACAGAGGACAAATAGTTCTTGGGGTGGAAAAAGGACCTGGCAGGGGGAGGAGATGATGGGGAATGGTGCTTTTCCTCTCCTCTCACTCCTCTACCCTGTCCTCTCATCATTCACTTGTGTATTTGTGCCTGTCACCATGTGATACTCCTGACTTGCAGTGGGTGCTTTGCTTTGGGGAGGCAGTAGCGTGCTCTGCCCACTGCTGTAGCACTCGGAGCAGGGGGTTATCTTTGCAGCCAGAGGACCAGTTGTTTCTGAGGCTCCCCAGCGTTTCCGTCTGCTCTGTGTGCAGAGGTGGGTTGTGAGGGGAGGCATAGGAAGAGCAATTTCCTTAATGTGTGCAAATACAGCTTGCTATCTTCCTAGGAAGAGCTGCCAATATTTACCCACTGTCATTTTTACTGAATCTGGGGAGAAGAAATAAGATTGGAACAAATTTACAGCACATGATGATGTTTGCTGGTACGGTATCGCATCCCTGCCTCCGACCGCGTGGCCCATCTGCACTTCCTTGCGCCTGAGCGCCAGGAAATAGCCCTTATTCAACTCTAAGTCTCTTACGGGCGGTGTCTGGAGAAGAGGCTGAGCAGGAAAGGGCTCCCTTTGCTGGATGGTGTGAATACATTGTTTTGAGGTGTAGGAGTGAGCTCTTCCTGCCTTGCGCTTCAGTGCACAGCATGGGGCAGGAGGAGGGATTGCCTTTCTGGGCCGGTGGTAACCCCCGTTTCACAGTGTGTGCTTAAGTTTAAATCATCACTGTGAAAGCGCTGTGGTCTCCTCCAGTGGTGGATATCACTGAATCATGGCATGGTTTGTGTTGAAGGGACCTCGGAGCTCCTCCAGCCCCAACCCCTGCCAGGGCAGGGACCCCTTCCATAGAGCAGAGTGCTCCGAGCCCTGTGTCCAACCTGGCCTTGAGCAC
>JAOEHX010042644.1:15780-25801 GCA_025448015.1 Bolborhynchus lineola
GGGAAGAGCTTCTGCCTCAGAGCTCATCTCAGTCTCCCCTCGGGCAGTTAAAGCCATTCCCCTTGGCCTGGCCCTACTTACCCATATAAAAAGCCCCTCCCCAGTGGGTTCCCTTTAGGTACTGGAAGGCTGCTGTAAACACGAGTACTCAGGAAGAGTTAACCAGCACTTTCCCCCTGTTTGTTGCCCAGAATCAGGAGCAGCTGAAGGATGATGACTCTGACCTCATTTTGAACGATGGGGACATCAGTCTGACCTATGGGGACTCCACTGTCAACACCGACTCCGTGGCATCCAGCGGCACATCCCGGCGCTTCGCGGGAAACAGCTCGGAGGATGCGCTGGATCGGGAGCTTGCTTTTGGGGACCATGAACTCGTAATCCGAGGAACGCGCCTCGTCCTTCCCATGGACGATTCGGAGCCACCATCAAACATCCTGGATAACGCAAGGCACGGTCCAGCATAAGGTTGCTTGGTTTGATTGACAGTAATATTTGCATATATGATCAAGAAATATGTACTACCTAAAGTCTAATGCATGTCTCGAAATGTCTAAGCTGTATAAATATTATTTATATGGTGTCAGAAGAATATAAATATTCTCTGCCAGGCACTTGTAAAGAACAAGCTGCAAATTTAAGTTAAAACTGTGTTGACTGCACTGTGTAGGGTGGAACTGTTTTAGCGTACGAGTCTTTTGCACACAGTGAGCTTCTTTAATGTGTGATTTGATAAAGGGTTTAGTTCCCAGCGGGGTAAGTAAAGGAGCTGACTCCCTCTTTGTCCTTTGAGGCGGGGAGAGGAGGGTAAGGAAGAGGTGAGCAGTGGAAATCGCTTTCTGTTCAGATGAGGATTGTTACCTTTTGTTTTGCTCTCAGATCTTTGGGTAGTCACGTTTGATGTATGAGCCAGAAATATACCACACACCCTCTCAGCAGGCAGAGGTGGTGATAAACTTGTTATAAACTTGTTCACTCTGTGGGACCCGGAGCTGGGATGTGGAAACCTCCTGCTTCTTGGCGCCCTGCTGCCCAAGTCCTGCTTTATTTAGCAGGCTAATGGCAGGCACTGGTCAAAGCTGATAGCAAGGGCTGTGGGTGCCTGGCTGCTTGGATGGGAGCAGGAGGGATGGTTTGTGCCTGTAGTCATGTATAGGAGAAGGAGCTGATCCCACGGAAACTACACAGATTTCAGGGCTGAGTCCATCTTTCAGCTGGTGCTCAACCCACCATCAAATCCTCAACTGGCGATGCCATTCCACGTTTTGGGAAGTGACCGTGTCTTTGTGTGTGCCAATCTCTCCTCCTGCAGTCACAGATGTAGCTGAGCTGTGCCCTGGGGCCGTGAAGCTTGGCCAACCTCAAACACGAGCTTTACAGCTACAGATTGACACCGGTACCTCGGCCCTCTCCAGAGGCATTCAGTGAGCATCCAGGCGGTACTGGAAGGGGAGTTGCCCATCCGTCCTCTTGTAGAGTCAAAAGCCATTGCACTTTGTGTCATAACTCCTTGGCATGCTGCGCGTCTGCAGTCCGCACCCCACCTCGCTCGTGTCTCTTACCGTTGAATGAGAAATGTTTGCAAGTTGATGGTTTTGGGTTTGAAGTTTCATTTTGATTCTTCTTTTCCAAGGAAGAGCGCAGACCAATTGGCGATTCCACACCCGTGTTAAGGGATTTATTCTGTCGCTATGGGAAATGGCTAAAGGTGCAGTGAAATTGTTAACCCTGACGTCCTGCGTTTTCTCCTGGCAAGGGGGAATCACAGCAATTTCCTGTATGTAACTCTGTTGTCTGTTTTAGCTCCAGTTTGGCTATACAAAGCAGTCAGGGTTACCGGTGCACTGCAGGCCTGTTCCGGAGTTAACCCTCTCCAGAGGGCTTCAACAGAGGTGTTTAAAAAGAGAATATATGGAAAAGAGCCGGGCGAGTCCGAGCACTCCCTTTAGGTCTCCTTGGAACAAACTGTACCTCTCAGGATGTGAGCCTGAGACCTCACAGCAGTGTCCCCATGGCTGTTTCCTCAGCACCAGCTGGGAGCTGGAGGAGACAGGGAATTTCAAGTGTGTATATATATACACATACATACATATATATATACACACTTGAAATGTATATATACACACTATATATATATATATATAGTTGGGAAAAGAAATGCTTTCTGTTGGCTTTTTCATTTTCTCAGGTCTCAGTAACATTGCCTTAAATTGACGGATGTGAAACTGAATGATTTTGGCAGTTTAACCCCAAGAAAATGCTTGCTTTTTCCTTCTGAACAAAACATCTCAGCGTTGCCATAGGACTCCTCTAAGAAGGGGGGAGGCTCTATTCATATATAGCGCATCTTCCTTGCACCGGTAAGCGGCAGTCTCGCTGTTGACGTAGCTGTTGGATTAGTGCTAGCCTCTTTGTTTCCTACTATGCAGGAATTCCATGAAGTGTGTGTTTTCTATGATGTCTGTAACTTAACTTCATGTGTTGAAAAAAAAAACCAACCCAAAAAATTAAAAAAACCCCAAAAAGTAAAAAAAAAACCACTGTAGGTACCTGTTGCCTTTAGGTTCACTGCATCACTTCAACATCCTGTTCCTTGTTCGGTTTGCCTTTTCACAGAGCTATGATAAAGAACTACCTCTTGTTTTTTCCTGTAGCATCTGACTGTGAATTCAATTTACAAAGCTGGCGCTGGTGCAGGGTGGTTCTGCTCTGGTTCTGTGAACTTATGCTCCATAGAACCAGGACTGTTGTGAATAGTCCTGGTGCAGGAATGAATCTAAGCTGAAATTCAGGAATGATTTAATAGATGACTTGGATTCCTCCTCAGCTGGGTGTATTCTTTATCCTGCTGCAGCAGAGAGCACACGAGTGCCTGGTTTCCAGAGGCACTCATGGGTTGTGCTGCAGGTGGGGTTAAGGGTACCTTGAAGACCTTTTGGATGAGACAGCCCCGAGGAGGCAGTAACAGCACCCACAAAGAAGAAGAAGGTGCCCTTCTGTAAATTGAGTTGTCACGGCTCTTTGCACATGAAAAAGCATTGTAGGTAAAGTTATGATTTGTCCTGGTACTGTCGATGTGTGTGGTAATGGCATTAACTCCGTAGTTGTGGTGTTTGTGCAGCTGATGTGTGATAGCTGATGATCACTATTGGACCTTCTGTTTACACTGACTAAATCCTTTCCTGTTGCGTTGTACTGTGAAAGAAGGATTATGGGCTATAAAAGATTATTATTATTATTTTTTTTTTTTTTCTGGAATTGTGTGTACAGTTTCATTAATTCCCACGGAAATAAATCTGTAGCAAAGTGATGATGTGCTGCTTGGCCTTAGCTGTTTGTCCATGGCCTTTGGCCAGCGGGGAAGGCAGAACATAGGGCGTTTGCAAGCTCGAGCCTACTGAGCTCTCGTGGGCTTTCATGTCCTGTGTTCTTGTTGAATTTGCCGCTGATGCCAGCCTCAGTCTCCCATCTGATCCATGCTTTTGGTGCTGTGTGCTGTCAGAGCAGCTTGAAGAGGTTAGTTGGTGACATGCTTTACAATCCTTCAATATAGAAGGCATCTAAACCTGGTTTTGAGGCCTGTGATTCACAAAGGACAACCTTTGGCTTTTGGATGGTGTAAAAGTACATTGTTCATGGCTCTGTATCACTGCAGCAGGGTAGCCCCTGGAACCTCCTTAAACACTTGTCTCCCATCCATAGCAGCAGACAGTGAGGGGATCCAGGTCTGCTTTCCAAAGGGACTGTGGTCCTCATGTGGGAAGGTGAGTCCTGAGCTCTCAGGCTGGGCTTTGCCAAAGCCTTGACTGCAGCTCATAAGGGTACCATGAGGCTGCGGGCGAGAAGAGCTTGTCCAGCATCCTGCTGGTCATGGCTGTTCTGTGCTACTGAAGTCACAGGAGCCGGGCAAGAGACAACGGTGTTGATCCTATACTGTTGAACGATGCTAATCTCACACCCCAACCCCTGGCAATCAGAGTAAACGCCGTTAATCCTGCTGCACACACACTGTGCAACCCAGGCTTGGGTTGTATTTGGGCATGTAACTAAACCAAGGACCAGAGGATGCAGGCAGGTATCCTGTGGGATGGGCTTCCTGTGCCCATGTCATTTCAGCCATGGATAGGTGCTGTCCAGAGGCGCTGGAAGAAGGAATGAGGCAGATGCCTGCATACCCTGGGGAGTGGATGCACTGCAGGTTGGTGGGTAGAGCCACCACTCGCTGACTTGTCCCCATTATATCAGTTCAGTTGAGGTTGAGCTGATGAGGGGCAGCTGTCAGTTAAGCTGTTCCACCACATGGTCCATGTGGGGATCACTAAAGTGCTGGGAAATGGGAGAAAGCTGGGTACCTACAGCCCCAAAATAGCACAGGGCTGTTTCTAAAGCGATGCTGTGTCCTCATGCCCAAGGCACGGACAGCACTTGGCTGCTCTCTGCCTTTGTGCCGTGCTGGGGAAGCATCTATGGGAGGGAAATGAAAGAAGAATGAAGCCTTTGATTCCTCTTCCTCGCCTCATGCAATGAGCTCTTGTCCTTGCTGGCTCCTCTAGGTGGCAATATTGGAGAGGACAGTGGTTGTTCGTCACCGCCGTGTCCCTGCAGGCCCTGTGTCCACCATCCAGAGGCCTTCTCCATCCCCTCCATGTTCACTATGCCCTATGCACCATCCGTCTCAAGGCTTTACCTGCAGAAAGGAGAAGAGACCCTGCTGCCCCACTGACTGCTCGTCCACCCCGAGCCCCTTTGCAGCCTCAGTCTGGAGGCAGTTGAGGTGACCTTGTGTCAAAGACTGCACATAGGGATTGTAGGGATCATTTGGGTTGGAAGGAGCCTTCAAAGATCGTCTAATTAAGGTGCGTATGACCATAGCTGTTGTGCTGCAGCTCAAGAGAGCAGAAAACAGGAGACATGCAGAGTATTTGAATAGGAATTTGGCCTATATTCTATGTTCTTTTGCCATTTGCAGCATCTAGATGCAAACTAATGAAGCAAAGGTCCCATCCCTGCAACCAAAATGAGGGCTGAGCAACAAGAAAACAAGGACATCCGCCCTGCAATCCTGCATTCCCCTTTAAGGGCAGCTGCTTGTTGGTGTTCTTTCCCCACTGTTAGGCTTTCAGAGTCAGGAGTTTAAGGTTAATGGTCACAAGCTCCTTGCAGGATCAGTTTTAGCCCCTCAGAGGAGAGCTGCAGCCCTTGCTGCAGCCCCTGATGGCTATCAGAGCTGGTTCAACCCTCACACGCAGCATCAGCATCAATGAAGAGACATTGCTCTTATTGACAATCATAACAACTCCTGCACCAAAGGTGTGCCGAGGTCTGCCCTTGTTTTGGGAGCCCCTGGAGCGTGTTCTTTTGGGGCATGCAGCTCTTGTACAGGTCCATTTTGGTGCTCTTCCTCACTCCATGCTGGGCACTTAGAGCCTGGGTCAGATGCTACACGATCCCTTCATGATTGCAGGGTTGGGACTCTAAGGTAGCAGAGCCTGGAATTTGTTGCCTAATATTGAGGAATGCACATACACAAAAGGATTTGGTCTCCATTAACTGGCTTTTCATAGGAAATTCCAGCAGCTTTCCTCCTGCCAGCGACGCTCCAGCCCCAGGAGCCCATTTATGGTTGCAATCTCCTCTCCCTGCATGGTTCACAGCAGAGTGCAGTCATAAGGACTCTGAAGGACAACGTGTGAACGTTGCTGCCTTTCCTGCATGCATAAGCTCCCAGGAATGCAGGCAAAGATGAGTTAGAGGTTAAGGCTGTCAGCTTTACGCCGCTGTCAGTTCTTCCACCTGCAGCAGCGGCAGCAAGGTTAGTTATTGCAGCTACCCACATGGGCACTGTGCTGAACTGGGAAGGCATCACAGTGCAAAGGGTGCTTTGGGGAGAGGAGAGCACCACCCGGCCGAGCATCAAAGCATTTTGCAAGGTAAATGTGCCCAGGCTGAGGCAGCAGCGGATCTATTTTCCCTTGCCCTAGCAGCATGTGCTAAACTACATCCAAGAGCTGCAGGTACCCTCAGCCCTTCTTGTCCATGAGGGACTTCTGCAGCCTGAATTCTGCCTGATCCTTCTGCCTGGGACATCTTTTCCCTCCTATCTCTTTCTGTGGCCTGGTGTCCACAGCCCATGGATGGCTAAATCTGTTCTGTGATACAGCTCCCAAAACTCCCAAGGGCACAAGAGGAAGGAGAACAACAGATGCAGCATCACTCGCTTTTCCCTTCTCCCAGGCACCTAATATTAACCACTGGTGCCTTTGGATATATTGTGTGAATCCTCCCAGGCTTTGAGGTTTTGGAGATGTGCATTGAGAGGGAATTGGGAGTGCCTCTGGATCTCAGGGACAGAAGGGCTGGATTTAATACAGACTTCTTCCCTTCTCCAGAGAGCCTGGCATGGTTTTGAGCTTTGGAACAGACACAAACACCCTAAAGCTGTTTAGCTAAATCATTGAGGGGTCTGAGGTCACTGTTTGCGTTGGTGTCCATTGCTCGAAGTGCAAAACCCTCTGGTGATGCAGATCAAGTGATAAAGCACTGCAAATGCACAAGGTACGTCTGGATCCTGCTCTCCACCCTGGAGCTTCAGAGCTGCGTCCGCTGCTCGCATGAGAAGGTCCAAATTCTCACAAAGGGCAAACGGGTTTCCCTTGTGACTCCGTTTCTGCTTTGCAGGGGCCGTTCCCCAGGCTGAGCTTGGCTGCTGGCAGATCTGCTGTCGATAAAATGCCTTTGCTCTGGGTCAGACGCCTTAAAGGGCTCAATGCTATTGTCCTGCCCGGGGGAAGCCAGGGCTGCTTGGCACAGTTACGCGCCTAAACTCAGCTCCCATCAGTGACTTGATGCTGCAGCTGAAATCTGTCTGTGCTCCGATGACAGAGCTGATAACAGACGGATGGCACTCGTGACAGGGGTGTTGGGGTTGAGCAAATATCCCCTGGAAAAAACAGATCAGCCTGGCTTGGCAGATATTTGATTTGAGATCCCATCGCCAACACTGGGCCTCAGCCACGCTTGCGAGGCTGAATTTCATTGCCCTGAGGAGGAGAGCCCAGCTGGGGGCCCGGCGCTCCTGCCAGGATGACCTTGGAGCAGTTGTGTTTGCAGTGGCGCAGAGCTGGCTGGGCTACAAAGCTCTGCTGATGGGCGAGCGGATGCACCCAGCCCAGAGCAGGATGCATTGGCACCATTGGCTGGGATGAGGCTCATCCTTTGCCCCCTGGGAGAGGATCTGATCCAGGACACTGAGACGGTGGGGATTATGGTGCTGCTGAAAGTCCTGGACCACACCAAGCAGGACAGTTAATACCTGGACTCACGGCGCCGGCCAGGAGCACGGCAGGAGTGAAGCCGAGCACAGTGTGTAAATATTTATATCCCAGTTACCAGGGCTGGTGTTTGGCTCCTGCCACCGATGTTTGTGGCTCCCAGTTGCCAAGGACACTCACGGCACTGCTCGAGGGGCAGGAACCTCTCCGAAGGGAGCAGGGGCAGCGCCGGGCAGCGGGTCCAGCCTGGCAGCACCCAGGGCACTGAGTCGTGTGTTTCAGCAGCCAGAGCTTGTCCTGGCTGTGCTTTGTGATGGCCCTGGCACCCCTCGCTGCTGTGCGCTGCTCTCCTGAGAGATGCTCCTTCCTCTGTATCTAAATCTCTTCATAACTCTCGTGTTCATCCTCACATCCAAAGTCTCCAGTGCCAAGTCGTTTTCCCTGCTGTTGGTTCTGTTTCTTCTGTTCCCAACGCTCGCTGGAGCTGCCAAGGGGAAATAAATACCTTTCCGCTTGGAAGTGGCAGGAACACAGCTTCTCTATAGGCAGAGATACAGAGAAGAGACTTGCTCTTGGGTCTCTTTGAGCTTTGATTTCAAACCATCTTTCAATCCCTTTTCTCCAGCAGACTTCAGCAGTGAGCGCTCTCATTTTCGCCTCAGGAATAAAGTCGGTTTCACCCAAAGGAAACACCCCCGTGCTCCCTTCGTGCCAGCTGAGCCGAACCCCTTGAAGATCCCGTCTGGACTGGAGGGAGAGCAAAAGTTCAGCCCAGGCAAATCTCCTCCATAGCCGGGTACCGTGTCCTGAATCTTTTCGCACCGAAAGCTGCCTGACAGCTCTTTTCTGCAGCTCTAAGCTCAGGACATTGCATTCATCATCTCCTTAGTGCCAAACTGCCTGTGCTGTTCCCATGATGATTCCTTTCCTTTGTTGTTTGTGAAACAAAGCCTTTTTGGAGCATACACAGGTTTGCTTTCTGCCTAGGAAGCTAACACGAGCGTATAGTTTGAGGGGATGCTGCTCGTTTGTTTGATACCGGATGACAAAGGCTACCAGAAATTGCATTATCAGTTTAATACAATCTTTTTTAGCAGAGGGAAAATGGGTCTGACAGAGAAAGTACAAATGCTGTTGGGCACAAGGAACAAGCAGAAGAGACAGAAAGGTGTGACCTGGTGTTTATGCATCACATCAGCGTAGACCTGAGTAGTATCTAAATGGGCTACAGGAAACCTGGAGAGGGGCTTTGGACAAAGTGTGCATGAGTCTGGTGTCCTGTCCCACGTCTGAGCAGAGCAGATTGGAAGAGGCTGTGGCACCAGAGGTTCGTGGGAGTCCCTGCAGTGCTGCCGTGTCTTCAGCTCTGCGTTTTGAACCTGGATCTTCCCCACGGGATGCTTTTGTGTCTGGAAGCTTTGTCCTCTTTCAGCCTGCTGTTGCAAAGCCTGCATTTGAAACAGAAACCAAGGTGTCTTTGATAACACTCACCCCTAGGAAACATGAGGGAAGCAAAAGATGCGACTGTGTCTTTCCGTACACAGGGGAAGCCAAGGCACAGCGGGACAAGGTGACCTCTTCCACCTCGTGATGGACAGTGTGAAGGCAGCCACAAACCAGCTCAGTGGGGGCTGCATGCACTGAGCACCGCTGCTCCTGTCTGGACCATGTCCAGAGCAGAGCCAGCAGCGCTGGGGCCAGGCAGGGAGCATCCAAGGGACTGGTGTTAGGTGACTCAGCCAAAGCCAAGCAAGAAGTTCATACCAGGATGGGGAGTTTGGTCCCCTGAGCTGCAGGCAACTGCTGTAAGTCCCAGCCCATGCTGTGCCTATTGCTTTTCATGTTCATTGAACGATCTAATCCAGTTGTGTGTGTTTCTTCGTGGTGCTCAGCTTTCTAATTGATTTGATTCTAATAGGCTCAAGCAAGATGAAATCTGTCACGATCGAAAACCTCTGCAATGAAACCCCTGGTTTTACTGGTGTCAGCCTCTGGGCACCTTGAATTCCTTTCTGTCTGAGGCTGAAATCTAAAGCTGAGATTAATAAAGGAGCCTAATTTCAACGTGATGCCTGGAAGCCATCTTTTCAAACAGGACACATGAACCTCTTGGTAAGCCTCACACCAAAGACCATTGTTAGGCTAATTATGTATAGTAAGATAATGATAAATATGGTTTAGGTGTCTCTGACAGATACCATCACAAATCCCTTTGTTCTGCTAAGTAAAACCTTGTATTATAATGCTATCACTTTACCTTATTCCTATCACAATCCTTTGTTTAATCTCCCTGGGTATGGACCTACCCAGTAGCTGCTGAAGACCAAGCTGACCAAACGAGAGAGCCAAGAGCCTCAATTTTTATCTGTTTTCCTTATGCAAATACTCACATATCTGATGCATTCCTCTCATACTGAATGGCTGGCCAAGGTGTTTGCTGGACGGGCCAGGCTGGAAACACTTAAGCAAATTGTGATCCAGGGCTTGTTGAAGTCAATGGAAACTTCCTTGACATCAGCAGATGGTGGTTGAAACCTTTTAGTTATAGCAATAATTCTGCAGGAGCAGAGTTATTTATCTGCTCAGCCCATTCCCCATGCCTCAGCCTGCGGGCTCTGGTCAGGATTAGGCAGGGTTTACACAGACCATGAGGCCAGGCAAGGCTGGTGACCAGAGGGCTGTGACAGCTCTGCCATGGAGCCGGGCTGAGAGCGGGGCTGGGGCAGCCTGGAGAGGAGAAGGCTCCTGAA
>JAOEHX010042648.1:0-34680 GCA_025448015.1 Bolborhynchus lineola
GTCCCCACGGCAGCCAAACACCCCCAGGGTCCATGTACTCACCCCCTAAGTCAGTGCAGGTTCCTTAATCCCCACCGGCAATATCGTGGCCTTTCAGTACTGGAGGGTTTCTCTTTATCCAGGAGGTTTTGATGTGCTCCCTTGAAGTGCTCTGGCAGTAATAATTAAGACACACACTTCTGACTTAGCTTTTGGCCAGGGATTAATTGTGGTTTTAATGTTCTGATCCAGTATCCAGCTCTGAAATGGAGATGTCTCGACAAGATGGAAAATCAGCTTGTGCTCTGTTTGGCTCGTTTGTAGTATTTAAAGAATGTGATTTGTTTTGCCCTTTTCCTAACCCTAAAGCGTCAGGAGCGTCACGTTAGTTTTGCTGCAGAGCTTTGCTATCAGAGAGCCTAAATACTCTGTGGAAAACCTAATCGGTTGCTTACCTACTGAAAGGAGTGAGGTATGGCATTTGAAATGAACGGATTATCTAGGCTGTTACCAAGCATTTGAATTAAATGGGTATTAATGAAACTATTTCAAAGGTTTTGAGCAATTGGATTAAAAATCTTTCATCCTTTTTAGTGCAGAAGACCTTACAGACACCTGGAGAATGCACACAGCTGTGAGCTGCAGAGGCCAGAGACACCTGGACAATGAAATTCTTCTGGCATAAAAAGACCTAAAAAGAAAATGACTCTTCAATAATTACCAGAGCTTTCACTGCCCCTGGTGAGTGGCTGCACGGGGTGAGGGATGAATGCAGAGCTCAGGGAAGGTGGTCAATTCTGCCCTTTCCGCTCCCAAACACTGGCTGTTGAGGACACAAAGATACTGAATGTATTGTGAATGTCAGGAGGGATCCTCTCACTATTAAATTCCATACACTGAATTTGGTGGTGCTGTTATCCACACACACCTTCTCATGGGCTCTGATCCTCCCACTTTGATGTTTGCCCACAAAGGGGAAAATACACATTTGGATTGCAACTGATCCAGTACATTTCTCCTCATTCTCCTCCTCTCCCCCAACAGGAACGACACTACTTTATGTACAAAGAGGTAAGTGAAATTTGCAGATCGATACAGCTCCTGCCCGTTCCCTCTGCTGCTATCCAGCCCCTGGGGCTGCGGAATCCAGCAACACCAGCTCTGCTCAGGAGACACTCGCCCTTCCAACCGCAAGCAGGTGGTGCCATTAGCTTGCTACGGCTGCCTGTCACCAGCACCTCACAGCCCCATTCCATTCAGCTGACTGAGGAATGATTAAAAAGGAAGCTATATATGTATATGTATATATATGTATAAAAAAAAGAGAAGATATTTTTCCAAACCTCAGTGGGTTTCAAAGCTTAAATTGATTCAACAAGCAGAAATGTCCATTTTGTCAGCACTCCATTCTAAGCAGAGACACAGCTCAGGCATGAAGTGTTTCTCCACATCCAAATCATCCTTAGCTTTTTTACTTCTTTCTACAGTTCTCCTTTCATCTGCACTGCAGTGTTTCCTACATGTCTTTGCAGTGAGACCTATCTGTTAGCATTCCTTAAACATGTACACCATATCCTTGTGTACCACAGTCTTTTCGTCCTCAGGTTGCACCTTATTCAGCCAGGAAAAAATTAGTTACGACTGTTTTCACTTTTCAGCCCTTACTGGAAACGTGGCCTTCCTCATTCCCTCTCCATAACCAACATTTTACTTTTTTGGTACCAGTAACACATCTCATTAAATTCTATGTTTTATCAGAAACTTTCAAATTGCTTTCCCAAGATGAGCAGTAACAGCAGCATTTGGATTCCGATTGGAAACCAAGTCACAGAAAACACACAGACCGACACCCAGGTGGGAAGTAGTGGTGCCGGGGTAGTCACTACAGCCCTTTGAGCAGAGGGTGAGTGTTCACAGACCCTGCCTTACTCTGCTTCTCCATCCCAAAGGTCTTAGTGTCAGGACTAAGGCCAGCTCCCTCCAGCTGGAACATGCTGTGTGTAACCTTCTAGCCAAGGCTCCTTTCCTAACTGGAATGAGAATGGTAAGACCAAAGAAAAACTCCTTAATTACTGAGATTCACTTCTGGCATCTGAGCTCTGGCAGCCGGGATTGGAAGAGGAAGGAGGTGGTACGTGGAGAGCCAGAAATTCAGGAACCAGTAACTCTTGAGCCTACAGCTGAGTGTCACATGCTGACGTCTGGCTGAAAGTCTTGGCATTTCACTTGGGCAATGCTGAAATGCTCCAGCAGCTCTGCTAGGAAATAAACAGCACCAGAGAGGTACGAGCTCTATAAATGGACCTCACCCACAGAGCTCCTCAGCCTCTTGACAGATACACACCTTGCAGACTGGTGCCATTTGTTCCATTGTACTCTCACTGATACATTAACGTTTGAAGATGAAGCAGGCTTTTCAAGCAGGCTTTATGCACTATGAGACAGCCCTTTTTAACAGCACTTTTGCACATTTTGAATGTCTGATTTATTTTGCCTATTTCAAATCTGATCCCATGCTTCACACTCATCCAGAGGGACTCCCTACTTGAGATTATTTTGATAAATGTTTGTATTCAGTTTCCTACCAATCCAAATTCCTCAAGGGAAAATTCTCCCCAGGAAATCTACTGATCTTCAAAGGATTAAGTTAGGAGGATCTGAAGATCCAAATCCCCACACTTTATCCTGCCAAGGTGAAGAAACCAAGTCTCATGGTTTCTTAATGGCAAGTCTCACCTGCTGGGTTTAAATTTCAGGTTCTCTGCTTCTTCCTTAGAAGAAACTGGCAACGTGGGACAAATCCTGTCTTTCTCACTTTGTATTTCCACAGAAAGCACAGAATCAGAGGCTGGTTTGAGTTGGAAGGGACTTTAAAGTTCATCTAGTTCCAAACTCCTGCCACAGGCAGAGACACCTGGCACTAGAGCAGGTTGCTCCACGCCCTGTCCAACCTGGCCTTGAACACTGCCAGGGATGGGGCAAAAGTGACTGCAAACCTAGGAATGGAAGCTCCTGTATATGCATGGGTAATGGACAATGTAATCAAATGACTGATGATGAGCTTACCTATGCGTTAGTTCTGCCACTTGGGATATTAGAACCAAAATATGTCACATCCTTCCTCTAAAATGGCAAACGCAGGCAAGAATGTAACTTCTAAGGCAGTTCTGTTTAATTTACCACTAGAGCATTTGTGGTAACTCAGTCACCACTACATCTCTCACATAAAGAAAACCAGAGAGAACAGCTGTGTGGGACTCTATCAGGAGTGGTGGAGATTAGAGAAGCTGGGGACCAACAGCCACCATCTGTGCCATTTTGGGGAAGTGCAGAAAAGCTTTAGATAGCTGAGAATAGGGGATAGGGTTTTTTTGCCAATTGATGACTTACTTTTTACTGTCATTAGTTTCACGTCACACCATGAGCAGGACCATCGCACATCCTGCTCAGCTTATCTGAAGTGCTATGTTCTGCACCTGGAATAGACAGGGGCCATTTTTTAAATCATGGCATGGAGACCGGAGGAGGTAAAGCTAAGAGGAAATCAGTATCTGGGAAATCCTGCAGGATCCTAACACTGTCCTTTGTCAGCAAAGGATTGACATTGGAATAAAAGAAGGCAGTGTGTGCTTCACCCAAGGACCCTACAGAGGTTAGGTCTGCATGGATGTGACAGTGATCCAGCAGTTCCAGCAGCAGAAGGAACCTGTGGCAGCTCATACCTGGCTGTAGACTCCACTGGGCTTGCACGCAGTGAGGACTTGGATTTAGAGGGCAAATAGACAGTTATCCACTGCGTGATGCTAACCTGGGAGGTAATCTGAGTTACATACCTGTGTTTTGGGAGCCAGCGGATGCTACCAAAACCAGCTGTGGTAGGGACCATGAGAACCAAGACCATAGCTGCCAGCTCAAATACACACTGCAACATGGATGGATGGATGCAAAGCTGGCTCCAAACAGCACTGGACCCTATCACAGTCTGTAGCATCGTCATGCAGAGACAGCAGCAGCCAGAGCACCCACTGTGGGACTCAAGCTGAGTGAAAGCTGGCAGCAGTGGTGATCACAGCCGTTTCTGCTGCAGCAGAAAGTAGCCTCACTAGCCAGAGGGAGAGCTCATGGCATCTGCTGGAGGAGCTCCACAAATGACCCTTCTGGGTCCTGGAAAGATACAAAGGTTCTGCCTTTAGCTGGGACAGGAAATCCCAGGGACAGAAGAGCTGCTCTATTTACGGTATTTCAGAACTTCTAAGCTGGTTACACCCAACAGGGCCTGGAGGGGTTTTAGGCATTTCTGCTGCCTCCCGCAATTAAATCAGAAGTCATAAAGAAAGCTTGTTGTGTGAGTCTTGCTGGGCCCAGCTGTGCACAACAGGAGCCCAGCCCAGGCAGCACAAGGAAACCCCTAGCATGACAGAGCTTTATATGGCCTTCTTTGAAAGCAGCTCACTTGAGATATGAATGTGAATCACAGCCCTCCTAATCCAAGCTGGGCAGCAGGCAGCTATAAACAAGTCCATTATAGAGTGATTCTCCTTGATCTAAGAGATATTGCCCAGTATCTCACAGCAGCTTTATGTAAGGCCAGGCAAAGAGAACCAGCTCAAAACCACACTATAGGGTAATACCTTGAAATAGTGTTGGCTCTCAACTGGTTTAACAACATGGTCTGATTCATCTGTTCAGCCAGCGTAGCACCAAGACAGTGGAAGAAAAATAAGTCATGCTGAAAAACTGGTGCAGCCGACTTCACACATGAGAGAACATGAACAGATCGCTTCCAAAAAGCAGTCTGCAGAGACAGAGCAAAGCTGTGTGCACCAGAGCAGGCATTCTGGAAAACCACCTCTGCGCTACCCACAACTCCCACGAGTAGCTGATACAACTGCTATACCTGCTGGATTTGCGTGGTAGATCCTCTCCCCATGAACAGGCTGGTGGAGGAAGCTGGAGGAAGGCAGTAGTTCTCGCTTCTCTTCCCACTGTTGTTCTGTTTCTGGATTCCACTACAAGGACCCTGGCTCAGTTCAGGGTCAGCTCGCTCCTGCTTTGGTCCATTCAATCTTTCTTCATGCTTTCTCTGCAAAGTGGCTAGTCCTGATTTGTTACCAAAGGGAACATGGAGCACTCAGCTGGGAGAGGCCAAAGGCATTGGCGCACAACTGTTATTTAACACCAGTCACCTGGCATGCTGAGCTCACTCCAGCCTTTCCGACTGTTGGGTTATTGCTTACTGAGAGCCCAAGGTTTGGTAGGAAGATGCTGCTGCACTAAGGAGTGAGCCATAATCACAGTGCTGATTTCTCACCTTGACAAGTAGTGAAGGGGCAACGGCAGAGCATTAGAGCAGCACTGAATGCTTCTGCTCCCCTGCACACACAGACACTCACGTGCACACCAGAAGCTCCATCCTTCCCTACAGCCCATCTCTGCCACCGATAGCTGTGATGGGCGCTCTGGTGCAAGGTGAAGGTATGATAAGCATGCATATGAAGGCAGATATGAGTCAGCTCACCTGCTGAAACTCTTTCGAGCATCGAGTCACACAAGCCCCGAGACACGAAGGTCTGGATCCCCATCAATTCTGGGCATTATAAAGTCAGTAGGAAAAATGTGGCAAGTGGAGCTCATGCTGGCACCTCATTTTTCACTCCTCTGAACTGTCCTGGTCTTCTTGGCACCATGGCTATGTGTTCTTTTTAATGGGGCTTTCACAGACCTTGTTTCAGGACTGAAACCAGCTGCCAGCGCATGCAGCATCCCAGGGAAGATCCCTGCCTTTTCCCAGAGCACATGGAGGGAGCAGGGCTCTCCAGCTGCTCTGTGAGCTTGATGTGAAGCTGTGATGTTTGCAAGGGACTGAAGCATGAACTGTCCCGCTAATGCTGCGGGAGTGAGCAACAAAGGAGAAGGAAGAAAAGGCTGATAATCAAAGAAAAAGAAGACAGCAAAAAGATAAACCCTCCTGGGCAGGCAGTTGTGAGAAAATATTAATGGTTAACTCACTGTCATTGTGAAATAAAGGGAAAAAATGCAATTGCAAAGGGAAAGAGAAGTTTACCTTGCAAAGCAAGTTTGCCATTCACTCCACCAGATGATTGTTGTTGTTACTTGCTCTTCACCCTTTGAATGATAAAGCATGCAAATGACCCTTACTTTAACTACAGGCATAACCCTCTGCCCGAAACCTCCCTGCCTGTATCCCTGCACACACACAGAAAGAGGATGCTAAACACGGCATGGAAATGCAGAAGGATAATTGATTCTCTGACGTGTAGAAGCCCATAGGACTCCTGAGGGAGCACAGGTATAAAAGGAGGAGATGCACCTCGCTGGCAGCCAGAGGACAGCCGGGGGAGATCTGAGAGTGTCCTCCCTGCTCAGCACGCGTGCGGTCCCCAAGACCCCGCAGGGCTCACAGAGGCAGCTCTAGAGAAGAAGTTGTATTTGCAACAGGGGAAGGAAGCACCCGGGCAGGAGCCGATCGAGGAAGCGCCTGTTTTCTAAGGGTAAGTGTGAGCCTCTGTACGTGCGTGTAACAAGATAATGGCTATATGGAAGTTGGAGACAGTTAAATTACACTGAAATGCAGTCAAATTGGCATCCGTAATCAGCCTTGGCAGGTACAATAGCCTCTGTATCATACAGGACTACTTTGTAACAAGTAATAGAATGAAACAATAATTGAACTACAGGATAAATGCAAACAAATGGAATTATAATAAAGATGAGACTTGAAAAACATGTTAGATGCTTACTGGCTGTAGCACAGTTCTCCTCTTTTCCTGTACTGGTGTGAGTTCCTTTTACCCTGGAAAATGAAGGGTGTTTTACTCACCTGCTGATATAAAACTGTGTTTGAGCCAAACCAAAGTACAAGGAGAAACACAACAGTGTTGTTGCAGATAACGTGAAGCCAGCTACAACGAGGCACTAAAAAGGATTTCTGCTTTTCTAATGCAGGATTTCATACTAGAAAAGTCTGGACTTTATTAAACAGCAGGCATGGTAAATGCTTCATTTCATCTACACAGTGGTATTTTAAAGAGTGATCAGGTGAGGGTTTCAGAAGCAGTAAGATTCAAGTTATCCACCTCTCTGTCATCATTTTCCCAATGCTGCTGTTAATGCTGCACAGGGTGGAATGGAGCTATTAGGCTTTATCTGCCAGAATGGTGCTAAAAGCTCTTCATCTTAAGGGCAATTTATTTATTAATCATTTCTGCACATGCTGCCAGAATGGAAAGGAAGGTGCCCCTCACCTCAGGGGAACTGCCGAGGTGACAAGGTTTTGCAGAGCTCCCAAGTTGCAGGAGACACTTCAATTCCCAGCGTCTCTTCTGCAATGTGGGAAGGGGTTCAGGACCCTGATTTCGGACTCCTTCCCAAGGAGAAAAAGGGGGACAGAAACACCCCAAAATCTAGGATAAGCAGCAGACTCTAGTTAAGGGAGAGAAGACAAAGCCAGACAGGAGGAGAGAGGCAAAGCCAGAAACAATTAAAAATAAAAAAATCAAATAACAGAGAAAGAAAACCCAAAAAGATCTCAAAGGGACAAAAACCGGTTCTGGAGAAAACCCAGCATGCAAGGATGAGAAATCAGATACAGAAAGTGGTAATTGGGGCTGCATCCTAGGAAATAAAAAGGGCTTGGTTTTCATTTACATGGATACTTCTCAGCTCACACAGCAGCTTTCCTGGGACCGATTAAATCTCCCAGTCAACACTTTCTATAGATGCAGGTGCCAGAGTCTCCTGGTACCCCCCAACAGATGCTTTAGATCATCTCCTCTATGTGGGAAGATTGGATTTGGGATTTGTCTTGGGGCTATTCAGGGGAGAGCAGAGACAAGGCATGTCTTTTTGAGTTCAAACGAAAAAGAGGGCAAGCAGGAAAACTGCACTAAAACCAGAAGCCCTGTAGGTCCCCTGTAGGTCTCTTAAAGTCACTTCTTTTGCTTCTTCTGACCATTCCTCAGCTGTCTGAGGCAGCCAGAGCGATTCCATAACAGACCAGGTATGAGAGGAAGCCAAGAGCTCACAAGAAGCTCTGTCGGAGCCAGGAGCAATGGTCCTGCTCCCAGAGGAACAGACAGGAAGCTGCTGGTCCTATGGCTGAGAGCACAAGCAGCAGGAACTGGGCTGAGAATGAGTCAGTGATAAGAAATGCCATTTCTTAGCACATCACCTTTCCCCATGGCTGTCCCCGCACTTCTCACACTGCCACTAGTTCTGTTCTCTTCCATGGTATCAAGATCAGACCCACTTGCAAGGCCCCCAGTCCTTACCCAGCCTTCCCCTCATTGTGGTATCTTACAGTCAGGAGAGTGGGCTGCTATGTCCGAGCAGAACAGAGCTCACTGCTGATGCTTCCCATCAGAAGGGCCCCCTCCTACCACCACCATCCACCTACCANNNCCACTGCTTGGAAGGGCTGTTTGGGCAATTAGAAGCCAAATCACACCCTTTCCATTTAGAAGCTGCTCTTTTTGAAAGAAAGTATTGGTATACATTTGGAAGGTTGTTTTTCTTCTCTCTTACAGAGATCAAACATCTTTCTGCTCTTTCTTCTATAAAATAAGACTGAGAACAGTGAAACTTGGTATTTTAAAGATTTCTATTCACATTCTTAAAGAATCCTTTTCCAGCAAAAGATCAATCACTTTCAATCGAAAGTCAGGAAGAGCATTCACTGAAATACCTTCCTCCTGTCCTCCGCTTCCAGAGACAAAAGCTCCTGAGGGTGTGCAACCTCACTGTCCTGAGTCATTCCCAGCCCCAGGACATGAAGCAGTGTCTATCAGAAGGCTGACAAACACAGCTCAATTCCATCTCACCTTCCACCAAAGCTGGTGCTCAGGGCTGGGTAGGCATCTCACCAAGTGGTGCTGGGGCTCCTCTCAACACAGCAGCAGATCAGCTCTCCTGAAGGGATGTGTTTTGTCCAGTCCCCCCCTCTACCCAAGCACAGTGACTGAAGTTATTGTGGTCTCTTTGGCTAACCAAGCTCAGCACTTGGTCTCCCCTCACTGCCACTGACTGACTGCTCTGCATTTCAGGTGACTCCAGAGGGTGGAAGATGCTGGATAAAGCCACCCTGCTCCTGTTCCTGCATTTAGTCACATGCTCCATCTCCTCTCCTCTCTACCCAGCTCTCAGGTAAGCTGCTGAATGTTTTGGCCATGCTGCTTCATCTCGGTGCAAAATAAGCACGTGCCAAATGAAGGTTGCCAGCACTTCAGATGAACTGCGTGTGTGTTGGTGAAGCCTATTTCTTTGCCCTGGCTTAATTTTCTGGGTACACTACTAGCCTAGGGGTGCTTTCCAAAGGCAGGAGGCACCTGATGGAGTATTTCAGCTGAGGTGGTTTTAGAATTGAATACTGGGTTCTGTAAAGGGAAATTGGCAATCTCCAGAGCAGGCAGCACCTCCAGCTCCATCACTGGTTACAGTCTGTGCCTGCAAGTCAGAATGGCAGATATTCTCATCCCTGAGCTCAGCAGCTGCTTAGTATGCTTCCTATTACAAATCAATGGAAGCACAAGGTCCTATAATGTGGATTTGCACATTCCATACAAAATGCTTTAGCAAAGCCATGGCATAATGACACTAGAATTGCTGGAATTTTCCTTGAGGGTCTGAGAGCTCAGCAAGGAGGAAGTGTGTTTGAGGCAGCTCTATCAACTGTCTTTTCACTGCAGAAATAGCTTCAGGGCAGTTGCTAGTTCAGGAGAGTGACAAACACCATTTGCATTACTGAGGAGATGGGGAGGGCAAAAGGAGAAGGAAAAAGCAGAACAGGGAGCAGTGGTCAAGAAGAGTGACCCCTGACTGGCTACTGAGCACATCTCACTGCATGCCTTGGGTTCCTCTTGCAGGTACAGGCCAGGGCTGGTTGCTGGCAACTTCCAGCTACAGCACAGCAGCTCATTGCAGAGCCATAACCCCTCAGCAGAGGAGCAGGAGGAAGGTTTATTAACAGACCTCACGGAGAAAAGGTTTGTACCTCACCTCTCAGCCCTGCTGCAGCAAGAGTACACTGGTTACCATCTTCCCCCAGCCCAGGAGCAGGCTGGAAGGTTGCTTAGTCCCACCAGCATCAAAGTCCAGGCTCCAGCTGAGCCCTGTGACTGCAGCAGAGTCCGATCCCTCACCATCAGCAATGTCCAGCATCCTGCTGTCCCTCAGCAGCAGGGATGTACTGATGGGCCAGCTCACAGACTGGTCACAGGGCTCCTGCAGGGAACATAATCCCCACCAAGCCCTGGGAATCCATCTGCTGGTCATTAGAGCCTCTCCTTTCCACCCCTGCCAGGAGATGGAGGATGGTTATTTCTCTCTAAAGCACAGAGGACTCATTCTTACAACAGCAGGAGCAGCCAAGTAGCTTGTGCTTCCCTTAGCTGTGGATATTTAGGAACCTGGGTCTAACCACAGGCTAGAGACCTGCTGGAGGCTCCTGTCACCCTGTCCCAGGAGGTGATGGTGCTGCTGCAGAGCACATAATGTCCAAGCCCCTGCTCTGCCATCTCCCAGCTTGGGGTTCTCCTCCTTTCCATTACTTTTGGTGTTCAGGCACTTCTCCTTACTTGTTTCAGTTTGGATACTGATTAACAAACCTTTTCTTTTGCCTGCTGCCTCCATGTGAGGAATGAGCTCCCTCAAATCCTTTCACCCTTCAACTCTAATGCAGTCCAATACCAAAAGGCATTTGCTGTGGTTGCCTGTCCCTGACAGCAGCAGTGTTCCATCCAGTGCTTTTTGCTCTCTGAACCACCCACCTCGCACTTGGAAGGCTCAGGGCTGGCTCAGAGAGCACAGCCTGTGCTTGTCTCTCCCCGCAGGACGCAGCGCCACGCGGATGCCATATTCACTGACAACTACCGCAAGTTCCTGGGGCAGATTTCCGCCCGCAAGTTCTTACAGACCATCATTGGCAAGCGCCTTGGGTAAGCCACAGCCCTTTGCTGGCCTAGGGCTGACATTCTGTTATTACACTGGGCACTTCCTTTCATCCACGCAGCAGAAATAGCTGCCTCCTACTGCAGCAGAAGCAAGCTCTCCTGCTGTTCCATATCCCAAAGGGTATCCTGCGCCCCTATGTCTCAGATCCCCCTAATCACAACTATCATTAAGCAGCTTAATTAATCTTTTCCTCCAAGTCTGTAAGTGTCAGATCAGTTCAGAGCTCTATCACAATACCAACAAGAAATAATAGTTGCAAGTAATATTTGCAATGCTCATTCAGGAACCAGGCATCCCTGGCCTTTTCTGAAGACAGAAAACAGCCTCCCCACAATGATTCAGGGAGCTTTGGCTGGACAGATCAGTTCTTGCCACTAAATAAGACCAACCAGTCACTCGAAAGCCAGCTCTGCTCCCTGTTCTAACACAGGAGCAAGTAGAGCTGACAATTCCTTACTGCAATCCAGCAGAATGGCCCCAGGCTCAGCCCCAGCACTGCGCTGCTCAGCCGGAGCCAAACTGAGTGAGGGACTAAGAAGCATCTCTGAAACAAAGATGTTCCTCATCTTTGCATAACAGAAGCAGTGAGAGCAGCCCAGGAGAAAGGGTGCATGAACTCCTGACAAGGCGCCAGTCTGACAGCGTCCTGATGGACAGCCGCTACCACCAGCACATGGTTCTGCTGGACTTCCTGGGAGCCATTCTGCAGAATCAGAGGTAGGTGAGAATCAGTTTGTTATCTGCTCACTGCAGGAATAGGACAAGGTCCTTACTGCTGTCTGGCTTCCAGATATAAAGCTGCTGGATTAATCTCATCTTTTAGGTACACTCAGGGAAAAAATAAAGCTCTTACCTAACGCCATAACCCAGCCTTACACGGGCAAGTAGGGTGCAGGTATGAACAGCCTGCCCTGAGCCAGCCTGCACCACATCACTGTGCTGTCTTCTCAAGCCAGTACTTCAGTGAAATACCAGTGGAAAAACAACGAATTTGTCCCTCAATCCGAATTCCACCATCGCTGTCCTATTCTCTTCTTTCACAGGCCTCAGGACATCTCCAGCAGCCGGTTAGAAGGCTTCCCCAGCACCCTGGCTAAGCTCATGTAAATATTTCTCCCTTCTTCATCTCCCCGTGCTCTGGTGAGTACCATTCCCTGCTCAATTCTGTACATAACAAATTGCTTCTGCACTGCTCAAGCTGTTTGAAGGCTCCCCTTCAGAGACACCAACTCCCACTGCTGCCCATGAAAAAAGGTGCTTGCTGCAATTTAAGGGGAAAAAACTCCCCCTCAATTATGTCAAGTACCTTAAGTCCTGTCAGGGTGAACAGACAGACCACGAGTGTTGTGAACCTGCATGTGGAGGTGTGGTAACAGGCTTACAGCCTTGTAAAGCTATCTGAGCCTGTGTGCCCACGTGTTTAAGTTGGCTAAAGGCAGACGAAAGCCTTCCCTGAGGAGCAGACTCTGCTTCTAGATCCCCAGGACATTTCAGGTTTTCCCTGCTCTGAATAGGAGGGGAGGTCTTAGTTTCCTGTACCCCTTACTCCTGAAAGTCATCACCTGAACCTTGAATTACACTCTAAACCCTGCCAGCCATGGGGGGCTGAGAACTGGCAGACAGTCCAACCTCGGGGAAACCTTCACACATACAAACACCAGTTGCTCTGATTGAAGCAACCTCATCTTACTTCTCTGCCCCACAGAAATTAAACCTGCCCAACCAACAGTACAAAGGGGCATGGAGAGACCTGTGGGCACACTGAAGGGGGCTGGGGGATAGAAATTGTGCCTATGGAGAACATGGCCCTTCAGCATCTCTTTTGTGATGCTTCACTTGGGTACCTTTCCACAAATAAGGTCAGCCTCGAAAGAAAAGGCTTCTCTGTGTGCTCACAAAGTTTCCTCATAAGTCTCTTTTCCTCCTGCTTCTGTCTAGAGTAACTCAGAGCTCATGGGCCCGACTGTACAGTAACCTCCACAGCAAGGAAGACATTCCCAGGTGTGAGCAGCTCGAAACTGATGCATATGCTCCTCAGATCTGTTCAAAGGAACACAGTTCTGATGCATTGCTTCATTTACTTCAGTCTTTAGAGTGTCACTGCCCTCTCTAAATACTGGTCTGTGTACTGAATCAGACAAAAATCCCACCTCCACGGCTTAACCTCAGGCTGCTTTACATACAAAACCTAAACCAACCAGTACACTTGTGATCCTGGAGACATGCTGTCTACTGATTTAAGGCTTTCAAATCATAAAGCAGAGCAAAATCCTGCCAAGTCATCATTCTGTTTGAGGGCCTGATTAATAAACATGAAGCCACCCAAAGGCCCCTTTAGGCAACTGTGTACATTGACTGCAGCCTCCTCTAAATAGATGCAGATGGCACAACCACATGCAGCTCAGCTCAGGGGGAGGCAAGACATGAATCCACATGTCTACCACCCATTAGAAACACCTCTGTGGGCTGCTACTGTGCCTCCTGGCAGCAAAAACTGAACTCTGAAATGCTCAGCTGAAGTTCCTGCTCAGCCTTGGGGTGTCCAAACTGAAGCTACAGCTCTGCAAGAGTTAAAGGAGATCCCTGTGCATCAGATTGGGCTGGCACTGTTTTAATTCAACATGCCAGTGGCTCTGAACACCATGGCAGGTTACAACTGTAAATGTTTATTAACCCAGTGCTCTCATGCAGCTCCTTCCTTCCCTGTCACCCCAATTCTGTTGTTTGTGTAATAATTATGTCTTCAGAAATGTAAATAACATCAGGATGGGGGCTGCTTTCCCCCATTAGCAAGAAATAAAAGTTGATCTAAATAAACCTGTCCAACAGCAGGTGAAGATGGCTCTTTGTCTGTTGAGACCTCTGTTTCTCAGTTCTGGGCCCAGAACAGAAGATGTCACTCAAAGACAAGTGCTTGTGCTGATGAAGGCAGCAGGTACACCACCAATAACTTCAACACAGTTGGAAAAAGTGGCATGCAAACATATATTAAGGTCTCTGTAACCATCCCTCCTTGCACCCAAACAGTTCCTCATTAGCCTGCAGTAGAGACCAGCTGTTTTTTCCTAAGGTGACCATATTTTAGGATGGGAAGCTTCAGAACACATGGAAATCTGTTCATAGTTGCATCAAATTCCTACCACTTACAGTCTCCTCATTCAGGCTGTACAATCCCAGCACTATGAAAGTATTACAAACTGCCCAGCAGGGCTGGGAAGCAAAAAGGTGATGCTGAGGGAGAGTGAAGCTGTGGCAGCAGAAAGAGCAACAGTGGGTAACGTGTTAGCCCTCCACAGGCAGGCAGCTGTCAGGGAGACACGAACCATCCTTCTGCTGCACACAGAGCTGGGCAAAGAATGCACCAAAGTAAAAACTACCCCAGTAGGCCTGGTTCAGAATGTGCTTGTGAATGTTGTGAGATGTATTCTATGATTCTATGTGTTCAGTAGCAGCTAACACACTTGAAACCATTAGGGCTTACGTGCTCCAAGGAAAGGCATTATGAAAAATGAAGCAGCTTCCTGAAGCAGTATGTAAACATGGTAGCAACAAGTTAAAACTCCATTAAGTGGCAACAAAGCTGTATGCAAACACTGGATTGGATATTCCAAATAAAATCAAAAGGCCTACCAAAACCACTCTGGAGAGACCCAGGTCTTTATGATAAATAGCTGAGTGAGTGCAGGTATAAAAGGGACTCATTTGAGTGTGCATCAAAATGAGGAGACAAATGCTCAGACTCCAGGAGATTAAATATAAAAGCAAATAAAGCAAACCAGAAAATGTCTTTAGGAATAAAAGGCCAAAAGAATAAAAAACACCCTCCCTAATGCAGAGCCAAGGAAGTACAAAACCAGTGGCAACACACACAGCTTAGAAAAGGCACATCACATCTATGCTCACCTTGAGTAACATACCAGAGCTCTACAGGCACAGGAAAAGGCCTGTCCTAGTACCAAGCATCAGTGGAAAAACTTAACAACAAAGCAGGCAGAAACAAAATATGAGGCTCAAAAACACTCATCAGGGTGAAAAGGAGCTCCACAGTGCAACACCATAAGTAGCAGCTTAACTATTTCTTGCTTAGAAGTCCATTAGTCCCATAGGACTTGAATGGAGCATTGGAGATCAAGTTTTGAAGGAGTGCAGAGGAGCTCATTAAACCTCTTTGTCATCCTGTGCAACATTCACAATGAGCAAAGAGGTAGAAACTATCCCAAAGAAGAGAAACAGTGAGCTCAGTGCGAACAACTGCAGAAGGGAAGAGCGGAGATGGCTTTTAGAAAGCAGCCGTGCCTCACACACGAAGTTCTTTGGAGGATTCAGCTCCACACCTTTATCCGCATGCCTGCTGCTTGGTAAAATTTTCTTGGATCTCCAAAAGCCATTTGATAAAACTCCTTTGCCAAAAGGCCTTCAAAGAAACTGGTCTGACATGGGACAAAGAGGCAGAGGAAGTGTCAAGTTTCCCATGTGTTTCCCAAGTTGATCATCAGATTTTGGGCTTTGGTTATCCCTATTGGCATGTTCTTCAGTGAAGCCCAAGTGTGCTGCCTGAACACCTTCTCAGTAGTCTTAAGGTAATTACTACTACCTGAGAAGTTAGAGCTTGAGTAACTCAAACGTGGCCACATGGCAACCAGCAGATTTCTGGCATTGTTTCACAGAAAGGATACAACCACCTCCATCAAACTTGTCCTTGGAGTGAAAAGGTTACTTCCAGGGCCTGGAAAGGAACTGAACTCACTCAAGGGATCCACCAAACCTGCCAGGGTGAGACAGCCAGGCAGGCAGCACCAAAGCTCCTGACACAGGTCAGGCCCCAGGGACTTCTCCTGCCTGAGCCCCAGTGGCAACTCAGCACAGCCCAACACCATCCTGAAGCCACAGAGAAGAGCAGATGACAGCGTGACATAAGGGATGGGCAGGAGTGGGAAGTCCCCCCCAATAAACATGTCCCTCTGGGAAAGGACATGAAAGAACAGGAAGCTTCACACACAGCAATGACTCACACACAAAATTACCCACCAGAAAAAGCTCTTTTCATTCTCATGTGAGCCCAACTTCCAATCCCAGCCTCAGAGACAGCCAAAGAACACAATTCAGGACCGTTCTTTCCTCTTTATTCACAAACCTTTCAGGATGATCTGGGGAAAGGTAGAAGTGTATTTGCTTTTTCCTCTTTTTCCTAAAGGAAATTGAAATGTCCTGGAAGAAAAGGGGCAGGGAGGATCCAGTGAAGAGGATTTTCTGGATTCCTATGGAAAGCACTGAAGGAGCATGAACACAATGATGAAAATCAGATCTTTTCTTTTTTAAAAAAAGGTAACTGTCACCTTTTGACTTAATAAAAAAAAAAAAAACAAAACAAAACCCGAAAATCTGCTTCTGCCTTCTTCCTTCTGTCATTTATTCACCTCTGCTCTGAAGGCATTTGCTTTGTTTTTCCACATTTCTTCCATGCTTCTTGGACTAGCGTGTCCTGGAAAGACAAATCCAAGCAAAATTAACTCTTCCAGGCAACAAAACACTTCCCTGAACAGAGAAGCGTCCCCAGACCCCTCATTCGCTCTCAAAGGAAGCACTTCAGAGCAGCCTCTCAATTGGAGCTTATTGGAGTGATAAAACCAGTGCTGCAAAGGAACCGAGGCCTGAATTCAAGGAGGATGGAAATGATCAGACAAAACGAAGGATGATCTCTGGAGCAAAAGGGATGAATGAGCCTTGTGAATTACAGAAGTGAACAGAAAAGCCGGGCTGAACACAAAGCCTGCAGGTACCTGAACTGCTCTTCCACTTTTAACAGGGCCAATCTATCTGCTTGGGATCAAGTGGTCCATGTAAACACAAAGTTCTTTAGGTCCTCAAGAAGAGGAAGCACTCTGATGCGGGCAAAGCACACCCATCTTTTACCTTCCAAGATGCCAGACTGGCATAGCAGTGGATGCTGAGCACTTGACAGCCCAGCCCTAAAAGACAGTAATAATGCCCTCTTAACTGACATAATCTGGGGCATCAGAAACCCCAGAAATAAGGAAAAAATGCTTGTGAGTGCACATGTCAGCAAAATGTAACTGATGGTTTGTGGATAACAAATTCTGTGCAAGATCTTCCAGGATTAGTCACAGCCCATGGGGAATTAAGGACTTAAAACACCATGTTGAGAGACAGAAAACATGCAAGCTGTGGAGAACACAAGCAAGGCATTTGGTGACAGGCCACTGAACAGCTGAAAGCCCAAAGCTATGGGAAAAAGAAGCATCCAGGGATAAGAACAGCACCAGCAAACACAGCCAGGAGGCAGCCAGCATTCATCTACTAGAACAAGTGACAGCCATCTCCAGTTCCTCTCCAGTTACTTGTCACAGCTTGTTCTGTGCTCAGGTACCTCAAAACACTCCAGGGAGAGAAGAGATGGGAGCAGGGTGTTTTCCTTTGGGATGTGATGCCAAATTCTCCTTGGGTAATTTTCATGAATCCATCTTCCATACTATCAGAGCTGCATACAGGAGCTTACACCACAGTGCACATGGTTCCTGTGATACACCCACCCACGATGGTTTTGTTTTACACCACAAAAACTGAGCTCTGCGTGTGCCTGGGGCACTATGAACATGAGAAAGCAGATGCTCATGAGATGTATCACTGCAGCAATTGCAGTTTCATCAAAGGACTTCTCCTAAGATGCTCTCTTCCTTCCCCAAAATAAAACGGTGCACTGACAGAGAAATGAAATCGCACATGCACATTCAGAACTGGGCAGCATGCAGAGCAGCAGGCAGTCCTGCCTCCTACACCGCTGTGCATACAGCAAACTGGGACCTTACCTGCTCAGAATGAACGGAACAGAAGGGCTTTGTACCGGTGAATGGTAATGGAGACTTATCAGGTGGCTGTATTCAACGGAAGGGGATGACTGCTGCTGACTGAGCCATCATGACCGGTACGGTGTAATGGGAGGGTAAGCCCTGAACTGGGTCGTGTTCTCATCTGAATGAGGGGGTGCTGACCTGACTCTGCTGCACACAGAGATCATTGCTGCCCCAAATAAGGACGTAATTCAGCAGTCAGAGTGCCCGGCAGCTGAATAGCCAAAATACTGCAGATGGGGATAGTGAGTACCAACAGCAGGATGGCAACAACCCAGGTATCAGCCACGTTCACCATGGTCTCCTTCAGCCAACATTACTAATGATTCATTTACAGGAACAATACTGCTTAAACCAGGTTTATTTCATCACCCAATTGCTGCCTGGTGCCCAGGACAGAGTATTCACATATCCACATACTACCATACAGGATTCAGATGATTAAGGAAATCACACAAAGACAATTTTAGTCTCAGAGGACACGTACTGCTAATATGCAACCCAGCTGCAGCCAAGGACACCCAAGGACTGATTGAAAGCCCAATGAGCAATGTTGGAAGGATGCAGTTTCAGCTCAGGTATCTTTTTGTACACAGAGTGAGAGATGAAGTGAAATGAAACAGGCAGCATGCCCAGGAAAGGCAAATTCCAAAAAGGCCCTTACTTCTAGAAGAGCTGGTCACTAGCAAAACCCCCTTTTACCGCAGCGTTCTATACTTTGCCAACCTACTGCTCTGCTCTGCAGCGATCCTGCCAAAAGGAAAGAGGGAGAAAGGTTCAGAGGACAGGAAGGAGGAAAGCAGCCCTGCTCCAGGAGCCAGAGCCAGTGATAGAATGTAAAAAGCAAAACCAGACCTTCTGGTAACTTCTGTAAAAAGATGGTTTATACAGTTCCCCTCCCACACCCACCAGCGGTGTCCATAGTGGAAGAGCAGCTTTGCCTCAAAGTGCCATGTAGTTAATTACCACTGCACTTCAACATCTGAGCCGGGCTAACAGCACCTCACAAAAAGATGTCTTTTTGAACTTTAAAGTCATGTACAAAGGGTTTAACTTTAGCCCAAGGTAGAAGTTTTACTTTCAAATCTGCCATTGTAGTTGCAGCTGCATGTCGTTCACAGTGAAAAAGCACACGGACACCCCCTGCAGTGTTTTGAAGTAGAAACCAACCACTTGCATTTATGTGTTAACAGAAGCCCTGGTTGAGCAAAGACACTTAGAAGTAAGCTTCATTGTATTATTTCTCCCCAGATCTGTATCCTAGGCAATCTGTAATTAACAGTGATTTTATCATTACCCTCTAAATTAAAACATAGCCCAGTTGGCAACAAAATCCCAATAGGAAGTGTCATACTAACAAGGGAAAATACCACAGTGGAGAGGGCTGGACATCAAAGGGAGCAAGGCTGAGCAAGCTCGGAGGATGGTATGGAAAGGGTTAATTACAGTAATCATCCTCCCTGCTGCAGCCATGCAAGTAGAAATGTTTTAAAGACAATAAATCATTGCAAAACCCCTGAAAGTCATGTTCTTGTGTTTGGGTTTTTTTCTTACAGCTCTTATCCTGGTTTTAATACGGTGTAATCAAAAAGCGAGAACCCAGGGGTATCTATGCAAACAAGTTGGCAAAGATAAACAACTCCTAGTGGCTCCAAAGAGGAAAGTAAGAAAAGCACAGGTTTGAAGGCAAAGCAGGCCAGGAAGATCATCTTCAAAGCCAAACTCTGTGTTAGTAGAAAAGGGCTGAAATGTTAAATCTCACATGGAAACCCCACGTGGCAGAAGGGAAAAAGGGGGAACAGTTTGACCTCTAATTAATGCACTGCATTGGCAGCCTGGGTCAGCACTGCCTGCAGGCTGTGTAAGCCATGGCACATTCACCAGACACTGCACAGTAGAAGACTCAAGTGTGAAGAATCAGTCCAATGCCAGCACAGAAACAAATGCTGTAGCCCTCACATTTTCCAGTTTTCCTTGGGTGTGCTGCCCTTTGCTGCTGCACACGTCTAATAAGCACCTGCTTCCCTTCCTCTATAATTCCCCTGTAGGGAGGTAAAGACAGTAGTAAGATACTCCCATCTCACCTTCCTCCTCTTAAAACTTATCTCACAAACACAGCTACAGAAGAGCTGGGCCTCTTCTGCATCGACAGTGGCTTTCATTATCTAATAATACTGCAAGAGCTTGATAGATCATGTAGCAAAATGAGTTTGTCAGTGGATGGGTCTTGCTGGATGTGGGTTTCTCACATGAAAGTGCACATACTTCCACTCTGTGCCTACTCTGTGTGCCCGATCACTTCAGCAATGGCCACATGGACCATTCTCCCTAAAGGAGCTGGACCTCAGTGACAGAACCTCACTGCCCCAAGTCAGTTCAAACCCTTACTCTGAAAACAGGCACAAAGTGGGACCGAGCAGCACATCCCACACAAGATCCAAGAATCAAAAGCAGTGTTCACTGCTGTATCAGCTACTGACACATGGTAGCATCAATGTCATCTCCTTCCCACTGATTTTAGAAGCAGCTCCCACCAGTGCATCCATCCCAGCTTACCGTTTTACTGCTTTCTGAGCCAGCATCCTGTTGCCTGCCAGGAATGTGATGCCACCCAAAATGGCCAAGTACTTCAGAGTCTGGAACATGTTGAGCTGAGTCCAGTAGACGTACATGAGCCCCAACATTGCTGTGAAAAAGTAGACATAGCCCATGGCTGAAATTGCATTTCAAAGACCATTTGTCATCCTCAGAACACTTGTTATTTTGTACTGCCAGGCTGAAGCATTTGGTTTCTATCTCATCTCTGAAGCTCTGAAATGGCAGATCTGACACTACACATTATTGCCAAGGAAGAGAGGCATCTGGGTCTCCATCCTGGAGAAAAATGTGACACTGACAGCTTGTAGCCAACCCTCTTGTGGCAGGATTATGTATCTATTCTAGACATTAAAAGCTATTAGAAGGAGAGGATACTCTGGATTTCAGTAGGGAATATTAACCTTTGCACGCCTGTAGGAACTTAAGAGTTTCATAAAGCTTCCGAAGAAAATGGTTTGGATTAAGCAACACACTGTCATTTGGGAAACAGCAGATCCAATGTTCTCTCAACCTGCAATGTTTTTGATATTCTACCAAGACCGTAAATGCCTGTGCAAGCCAGGGCACAGTAAAACTGAGGAAACAAGCTGGTCCAGCCGAAGAACAAGAACTTTCACAGAAAGAGCTTTAAAGAAAAGCTGCAGCCTTTCACTGTAGAAGCAGTCCTGCAGGTTTCAATCCCCACAGAAACTCCCTGTTACAAAGGATAAACATGCAATAAAGAAAGTGTGACCTCTGGAAATAAGAAGTTCTATTAAGTACAGATAAATAGCGTGAGAGAGGAGCCCGAATAATGACAGCTGCCATAAGCTGATGGCCAAAACAGCTTTATCACCATATTAACAATGATGAAAAGCAGGAAGACAGATGAAAACAAGAGAACAAATGTTATGCTATTATGTCATTATAGTTAATAGACCACAAGCCCATTAACCACCAGGGCTTTCATCTGTAACTCCCAGGTGAGCAGGTCAAACAAATCAGAAAGCCTCTGACACTTACCAGCATGTCCCATGTGAAAAACAATGGTGCTGGGAGCAAAGCTGAAGTTGGAGATGTTGGCACCAATCTTTATCCACTAAAAAAAAAAAAAAGAAACATAACTTTAATTGCAACAGCCTTGTAAATCCAAGCTTTCATTTTAAAATTCAGTCCCTTTCAAGCTTAAGTTCTTCAATGACTACAGTGTATTCTCTACAGAAGCCCTTGTTTAGTACTACAAGAGCACAGAGTAGTAATTTTGCTAGAGAGAACTGTTAAACTCCTCTAGTGAAAATTTCTCTTGCTATTTCTGAATGCCAAATGCAGTTTCTCACTGATGTTTCTTAAACTGATGAAAGGATGCTGCTCCAGATCTACATTTTCCAGAAAAGCAACACCGCTATTTCTATCCTGCTGAATTAATTTCAATTCCAAAAGAAGAAAAGGTGAGGTTCTAGTTCTGCATTCAGCAAAACAACAGCAAGAGACACAAAATGTTTGCTCATAAAACCCTTTTCAGTGTCTGAAGGACGAAAGAGAAAGGCATAAAGATGTGAAATATGTGTAGTATCAATGGGATGTGCCATCAACGTGTATATTGTGAACTCCAGAGACCAGTGGACATGACTATCTGAATGCCAGCTTTTCATGACACTGGGAATAGGAAATCGTTGCCAAGCAAACAGGGATGAGTTTCATCCTCTAAATAAGGAACAGTTTAACTTGCCTAAATGAGACTCTGTATTGCAGTAAGTTCAAAACACTGATCTGACACTACAGTGAGTAGCTGTGGATGTTTCAACTACAGACACAAATACTAATTATATCCATAAATGGGAATCCATCTGACAGGATTAAGTAACACACATTTGGTGATGGACATATTAAGCGCGTGGCAGAATCACTGCTTTTTTCCTGTGTAATTCTAACATTAGTTATAATTTAATCTGCCCACTGTTATTCAACATCCCGAGCAGAAGCACACTGGAGAAACTCACCCACCTACTTCTACTCGCCAGCAGTGTTTTTCTGCTTTGACTATAAGGTCAACACCCACCTCCCCCCAACGCCAACAGTTTGGGAAAGAGACAGTCAATACCAGACCAACACCCTGCACTGCCATTGCGAGCTGTGACCCCAGCACTGCTGTGCTAGTTGTGATTAACCTAGAGTTTTAATACGGAGTTTAGCTGGACAACCTCCTGAGTGACTTTGGACTGGATGGGAAAAGATGTTGTTCTGTGGCCCACTTCACTCACCAGAATGAGCAGCAAAAGTAGTGGGGAGAGAATCAGTGCTGTGAAAGTGTTCGATACCACGGTGGGAGGCCTCTTCTCAGGTTCCCTGAAGAGGTGCTGCAAACAAACAAAACCAACTCATAAGTAGGAGTATTCCAACAGAGCTTCCCAGAGGACCAGCTGCAGTCCTGGTGCTGTTCCCAGATGTTCCTTTGGATGATAATCATTCCTCTCTTAAGGCAAAGAGACTCTAAGCAATGTCTGTTCCAGCCTCTGCACATTTAATCTCTAGCACAGTTCTCTTTTCTTTGCACTTGTTAGCTTGTCATCAGCACAGATGGCTGGAATGAAGCAAGAGGCATCTTCAGAAGCAGAGAGCTTCTGTGGTGCTTCTCTAGTCAAATTTACATGTTCCAGTCTTTTCAGTGACACTAGCTGCTCTCTCACAGGTAGGACACACAGCTTAACTATTCATACTCCAGAGGAATGCAACACATGTCCTTCCATTACGCAGTAACTCTGCTCTTCCTTTACTTACGTCACTTACACAGAATAAGACATGAATTTTCAAAAATAAAATAACCCCAATAGGACTGCCCCCCTCCCCACACACGGGCTTTGACTGTACCTGGATTTCAGGTTTGGGAACAAAGAGGTTCTTCGACTGCACTGTGGATGGCACATCCTCTTCTGGGAATGTGATCACAACATCAGCCTGAAATGAAATCAGGCAGCTTCATGAAGTTTGATCTTAATGTCATACAACTTTTATAAACCCTATTCCATTACTGTGGCTTATTTCCCCATTTGTCAATCTCCAATTGACATGATTTTTAAAAAGAAACTACGAAAAAGCCACCAGATTTTTTAAGCAGCAGCTTCTCCTAAACAGAAGCAGCAACAGAACTTACCCATCTCTAAGAAATGGACTTATTTCTAGCATAAGAGGCTAAATCTTGAAGTGCTTGCTGTGAAATTACCAAACCCATAAAGGTTCTGAAGCTTCTGTTCCACCACGAATGAATGTTTATTTCTGTCTTGCTTTAATTCTTACTTAAAAACTTGAAACAAAGAGCAAACCTCAGAGCCCACAGATGACCAAAAGGATTCTGGGTTCACTACAAGGAACAAAACATTTGAGCTTTCTTGTATCCTGTATTATGCCCTCCTCTTCATACCACCAGTAATCTCGAAACCACATGGCCACATTTTCAGCTACGTACCACATTCCACAGGATTGGATTTTCCAGAGTGGCATCTCCAATTATCAAGTAAAGAGTGTAGGTACCAGAGGCAGAGTCAAATTCAGTCTTTCTTTCAGAGGTATCCAGTTCAAACTTGTAAATGTTCTTGCTATCTGGTTCTGCCACAAACACCACCTCCTGGCCAGTCTTTTGGTTGTGAAGTCGGACAAAAGTCTGAAAGGAAAGACTGTAACGTTTATGGACTATCTCATAG
This sequence comes from Bolborhynchus lineola, assembly GCA_025448015.1. Lineage (NCBI taxonomy): Eukaryota > Metazoa > Chordata > Aves > Psittaciformes > Psittacidae > Bolborhynchus > Bolborhynchus lineola. The sequence goes on from JAOEHX010042648.1 coordinate 24,092, forward strand.
CGTTTATAAATGACAGAGAAATGAGAGACTGACACCCAAATCAGAAAGCACATTAACAGACGTCAGAGTATAAACTGGGAGCCCAGGTGTCCGCAAATCAGCAAAGTTCTATGTCTCTGAGTAACAACGCTAACACAGGACCAGACTGGCGAATGGCCCACTTGGGGTAGAGGGTAAAATACTGAGTGTGACTCCACAGGGCATGTGCAACAGCACACAACTGGGATTGGGATATACACACAGATGGGGTTTGTTGGAGTGTTCTCCCTCCCCTTTTTTCTATTTTATACATAAAAAATAAGATTTCAAAGGAACTTCATAGTCAGTGACTTTTCCAGCAAACAGTCTGTATTTAAATAATTAGAAGTGTGCTTTTACAGTGCAGGCTACCTGCACTCATTCTGTTGAGTTAAATAAAACATAGCACCAGAGCCAAAAGAGGCTTCATTTAACATAGAGCCAAACCAAATGAACCCAATCCACTTCCCATCTACCAAGACCAGTGATCTTTTACAGTCCATGTCAGAAACAAAAGGCTTCCCCAAGCCTATCAAATCTTTTCTAAAGCAACTGCCACCTCAGATGCTTCAAGATGGAACATCTCAGTGACGCAGCAATGACAAAAGTTTCTCCTAACCTGGTGAGGGATGAGTTCGGCTCCGCTGTTCACATCTATCAGCTGGAAGGATAGTGCAAAATTCTGGTGGCTGTCAGCAGTGAATGAGCCCTTGGCTTTGGCTGGGTAAGCTACCCTGGGAGGGAAGAAACCAAAGAGAATTGAGGTGATATCCCAGGAAAATCCTTGGTCTTCAAAGAACCCGAGGCACACAAGACTTCCTGGCAGTACTGCAGTCTACTCGGCACAAATGAGCTATTTTATCAACCCAGGTGAACTACCAGGCCTTTCTCTTCCACCATAAATTAAATGAAAATTAATTAATGGAATGACATCAAGTCATTTTACCTGGTCGTTTTTGGTGCAATGCTCTGATCTTTATCCACAGTAGAAAGATCCACATTAGTAATCCCAACTTCTGTGGAAACTTTTACTTTCAGCTGCAACAAAACACAACAGAAATTACTACATACACTAATTACGGTCAAGTTCACAGCAGAGGCTTTAGCTCTTCTGTCCCCTTCCCCAGAGATAGAGAACTCAAACTTCATTGCCAAGATATTTTTCACCAAAACCTGCTATTTGTTACTACAGGTTTGCTCATATGAACCAGTTCCATGCCCTCATCCTGAAAAATAATTCACAAGGAACCTGTGGGAAAAGTATGTAAAAACATGAACTAAACTTTTCAGGCCAGACTTCAAACACAACAGTCTTGATGGTTTCTTTACAACACAAGGTGTCATTTAAAATAGAGGTTACCCCTGAAAATGCATCCATTAACAGGTGGACTACTGAGGCTAATGTCAGTAAAGCCTTAGTTTGTTCCAAGATGGGAGCAAAGAAAGATGGACTAATGAAATATTAATGTTAGAAAAGGTATGTGAAGACAACTCCGAGCTGCTGCACACAGCCCCTCCAGCTGAACACTACACAAACATCTCACAAATATTTTAATGCCAGGAAATGTGGTCTCTGCTGGAGTAATGACCCACTGGTTTAGCTCATTACTGTCAAAGTGATGGTGCATTAAGGACAATTGATGCTAATAACAGTAAGGAAAAAAAGCAGCTCCCCAGCAGCCCTCCCCCGTACCAATGTGTCTTATTAGAAGCGGTTCTCACAGAGCTGCCCCAGTGTTAACACATTCCTACTGGGACCTGGGGAGGAATGTGTGCCAGCAGCCAGCTTCAGCAGGGCCAATCAGTTCCCTTCTGACACTCACAAGTGCTATTACTACTACAACAACAACAACATCAATTTGATACACAGAGTAAAGGTCAGTTGTAAATAAGCATCTTCCTCCAATTCAAGCTAGCTGTGTTGGAAGACTTTAAAGGCTAATCTTCTCCTTGAACAGGTGATTGAGGATAAAAACTACCCTGGGAAAAGACATCATCACTGGAGAAGCTCAGCTGTTGATACCGGGGTCACTATTTGACTAGTTACAGATGTCATGTTCTTCTCACTGTAACAAACTTGAGAGGGTACCTATGCATGAAATAAAGACTTCATTTGCATTCTGCTTTGGACACGTTCTCCACTACCAAAGCATTACCATATACTACACAGTTAGGAAATACCAAAAGACCTCCTTGACTCTTTCCCACTGCTCTAGAGCTTATATAGTTGACAAACAAATGCCCAGCTTCCGTACACAGGGAAATCAGCAGACAACTGCTAGCCAAGCCTTGAGATTTACAGACTCAGATCTTGAGTGCTCTGAAGAACTGTTTTTGCATGGCTACTTTGGGCTGCTCTATAAACATTTCCACTGCTAGCCTTTGTTTATATGTTGTCAGATCAGCATCTAAGTACTAAGTCAGGTTTGAAATTCATACATATCACTTTTGATCATGTATTAATCTGGTTAATGGTCATAACCCAGTTAAAATCCAGTCCATTACAGAAAAAGCATGTGATAAAAATGCCACGCAACTGGCAACATCCTTAACGGGTATAAATAAAAAGCTGTTTCAGTGAATAGCACAGAATTAAAATGCCAAAAAGTATACCTACCTCAACCTTGTTAGCAATAAATCGCTTATCTCCATCAACACTGATAGAGAAATCATAATATCCACTTGCAGGTTTCACATTCATGAAGTTCAGCTCAAAGACATCTCTATAACAAAAAAGGCAACGTGTTAAGTGTCCTGTAGAACACTAAAGAGATCATAGCTTGCCACTATGAAGTCTCCAAATATGCCAGATTAAGCAGGCAAAAAGAGAAACGCAGCAGAAAACTAACATCAAGTGCAGCTGAAAAAGCATTCTTAGAACTCCCCCTGAGATAAGAAGAACACTGCAATTTCCCAATCCCAATCAGAAGAAAAAGGAACAGAAATTCACCCTCACTACGAAACGTGTTTAGTCACCCATTACCAACAAAACACAACCACAGCCGTCCAAGTTTTCCATTACACAAATGTTTCTCTGGTGGAAGAACACATGAGGAAAACAAGAGCAATGCTGTTTGAACAACACCCGTTTGCCTTACAAACTGAAAGTAAGATTATTTTCTTACCCCGACAGAGCAAATGCTGTCTGTTGAAGGACAGTGGCTTTGCTAGATGCAGACTTGGCATAGTCAAGTTTTACAGAAGCTTGAGTCAGTGGCTGGGACATAACATCAGTCACTTGTAGCTACAAGAGAAAACCAAGAATTTCCATTAAACCTGTTGCCCCAGAAGAAAAGCAGAGCACAGACAACTCACTACCCCATGTATTACACACCCAGAATTCTTCCCTGCCCAGCATCCCAGGTTCACCTAGTTCTAACGTAATGGGAAAGCTGAAGTATGAACTCAGCAGAGCTGACTTCCACACAGTGCCTTCTTCAGGTAGTGGCTGCTAAGCCCTGGCTAAGCAGAGGCTCCCAAGAATCATTTAATGCAAAGCACTACAGCCCCAGATCTACTGGAACCAGAGGCCTGGAGTTAAAAATGAAGGACATCACCTCACGCATTCAGTCAGCTTAGACCTACAGTACTGACCAAAGAGATGAATTAAGATTTGAGGTTAAGGACTCACCCTGAGTACAGGCTGATGGTAAGACACAGCTGCAGGCCCGTCAGGGATGACAACAACAGGCAAGTGGTAGCGGTTCTGGGATAAGGAACCTGCAGCACAAGCAATGCTGAAAGCCTCTGAGAGGGTCTCAAAGTTCTTCTTGCTAAAAACTGCATTCATCAACTGAATGATTTGATCCTGAAAGAGAAAGAGTAAATTACACAGAAGCATCAGCACCTTACCACTTGTGCTGGTTTTGGCCTAGGCAATTTTCATCATAGTAGCCAGTATGGATTTGTGTTTTGGATTTGTGCTGTAAACAGTGCTGATCAAACAGGGGTGTTGATCAATCAGGGATGTTGATACTGCTGAGCAGTGCTAACACAGAGCCAAGGCCTCTTTTGCTGCTTGCCCCACCAGCGAGGAGGCTGGGGGTGCACAAGGAGTTGGGAGGGGACACAAACAGGACAGCTGACACCAACTGAGCCAAGGGATATTCCACACCATACGGAGTCATGCTCAGCATATAAATTGTAAGAAGGAAGGGGGGGATGTTTGGAGCGATGGCATTTGTCTTCCCAGATCACCATCACACAAGATGGAGCCCTGCTCTCCTGGAGATGGCTGAACACCTGCCTGTGGTGAATGAATCCATTGGTTTGCTTTGCTTGTGTGTGAAGCTTTTTGCTTTACCTTTTAAACTGCCTTCATCTCAACCCAGGAGTTCTCTCACTTTTACTCTTCTGATTCTCTTTCCACTGCATGGCTGGAGGGCAGTGAAAGTGTGGCTGCGTGGGGCTTAGTTGCCAGCTGGGGTGAAACCAACACACCACAACATTGCAAACTGGCTCAGTATAATGTTATTAATAAAAACATCATTTATAAAGACTGTTTAATTTCCAACTTGCTTTAAAAATAGCTCAAGTTATGAAGCAACCCCAAACTAGATTCCTTTGGAGTATCACATTAGCATTCTTATTCTTGGCTGGCAGGTTCCAACCACAATCACTGTAATTGTGCTAAAAACCTGCCACACCAGAATGTGGATCTCTCTCTTCAAACTACATGTTTGAGAATGGAAGATACCATCAGCTCAACTATCCAGACCGTGTGCAGCTGCAAAAGGACAATTTGGCTCCACAAGCTGTACAATTGCCTTCGTACAGTAGAGAAGGTCCTTGCTACCTGCCAAGCTGGGAAAGCCAAGGAGCAGTGATGCAATGCATCCCAATGGCTCTGGAAAGAGCCAATCCAGACCCATGCAAACTTATCCCCTTAGGCTCAGAAGCATCCCCAAAACAAGAGGATTCACTTTAAAGTGGTACCACCAAGAGCAAAGAGCCAACTCTGGCTCTGGGATGTGCCAAAGCTGATTTGTTCTCTCCGAAGTATAAGCGAGATCACACCCCCCAGTTGGTTTTGCAGTGCAAATTTGTAGGGTTAGTGCCACACTGCCCAGGGTGTCCCTTTACTCAGATTCTTGCATCACTCCGTCCTAGTCTAGAAACCAGAGGGACTGGTTACCTGTACTTTCATCCAAGCAAAGAACTGTGGGCTAAATTCTAATCAGAAATGAGAATAAAAAAGAAAATAAAGCAATAGGCATATATTTAGTAAATTAATGAGCACCAATGTACATCACAACTAGAGAAAGCATCCAGACAGATGTTGCAAACCTCCTGCATAGTACAAATCCTGCTATGTTTTTCATTTATATGAGGGCATGGCATAGCTCCACACCCTGATCAGCAGCTGACACTCATTTAAACTGGGGAGGGAAACTATTTTTTCCAAATAATACACATCAATCTTTAAAGAGTTTTGTGGCATTCTGGAGGCACTCTTGCCATTCACAAGAGATAAAGCTTTAAGCCCCAACAACAGCATTTGTGACAGCACAACACTAAACAATCTTCCTTAATTGGTCTTTTCTTAAACATCCATTGGACACTGACAGTTTGAATTGTGTGTAGCAGAATCGCTACCTCACCAAAATGACTCTGCATTAGCCTGTTTGACAGAAGCATGGAAGAGAGCCAAGAATGAATCCAGATGTCTTATGCTGGGTTCTGTCTCAATGCTGCCACTTTGGCTTGTGCTTTAGGGAGCTGCTATTCTCCATCACAAGTACAGCTAAACTCAGTTAACCTGTGGACAGCTTGCAGTAATAATTTCTGGCTTTATTAAGCTCAGAAGGAATTTCTGACAGACTTTCATTTTAGACAAGTTCTTGTATCTGATTTCCTGTTGGTGCACGGTACTAATGCTGTATCCCTTTTGGGCACCCCAAACTAGGGTGCCTGCATTTCCTCACAGGTAAATAACATTTACAAAGCACTTTACAATGCTGGAGAGTGCTAGGTAAGTGCCAAATACCACAACAAACTCCAAAACGAGGGTTTTTTTTTTTAACAGCTTGTCTCAATAAAAAGAAAAACAAGGCCTCACTTGCAATTTTCTTCTCTATATCTGAAAAATAAACCAAATTCAGGCAGTGATCTTGAAGGTGGAATTTCCTCCTGGATTCTGTTCCTTACCATTCCCTCTCACGTCCCTTTTCGCTGAGAGTGCTCATTATTTTTTCCCAGTAGAAATTCTACCCAGTATAGTGGCCTCTTTGCATGACAGGGACTAGGCAGATGCTCTTTGAGAGCTAGTGTGTGAGGGAGGAAAAGGCAAATACAAACCTCCTTCATTGCTGGCTCTGTACCCACATGGTCTGACAGTTTATAGGCAGCAGCCACAAACAGTGCGGTAGTCTCAATTCCTTCTTCAAACTGCAGATAAACTCCACCCAAGTCATCCAGGCGAGCAACAAGATCCTGACAGAAGGAGTTATTGAGGTTTAAATTGCATTCTAGTAGATCCACAGAAGTTAACTCTACTGTAAGACCTGTAATCAAGAGTATCTGTATGGGATCACTGACTTATTTTGTCATAGTCATTTGGAAACAAGATTTAAAAAGAAACCATCAGCCTTTAGTGGATTTACTTGCACTTAAAAGTCATGACTTTCTGTGTTTCAGTCTGCTGTGAAATAGTTAGAAGTCCAGAAGAAATATCTGCTTCAAAGAGCCAAGTCAACCTACATGATGCAGGCAAAGAATTAGCAACGTTGGTTCTCATTTTGTATTTCACATTAGTAACTCTTTTAGTACTACAGAGGTCTAAAATTCCTGAATAATTAGAGAGCACAGTGTGTTCCTACCTCTATCTCCTCAACAATGCCACTTAGATCTGCCTGTTGGGACAAGTACGACGCAGTCTCCAAAGCCTGGATGGTTCTTAAACAAGAACAAACAAAACCAAACGATTGTATGAATTTTCCTTCCTTAAAAGCCAAATATCATTTAAGTCAAAGCAACTACAGTTTGTATTCTGAATAAAGTGTAAACCAGCTGTTCTTGCACTCCACTCAAGACAATGAATCTGAAGTGATTCCTGCTTACTGTCATGGTTTTTCACCTCCCAGTACAGGCATCCAAATGTACAAAAAACAGGGCTGAGGAAGAGCATCAAGTCTACAGCAACCATAAATGACACAGAACCGTAGAAGGGTTTAAGATAAAAATTTGTTGTGAATCTTTCAAAAAGAGAAGGCTTCTTTGGGATATGTTGTCTTCACTGAGCACTACTCTTGAATGCAGAAAACTGCTCCCAGAAGAATTTTTCACACCCCCAGAGGGACAAATACGAGCTGGACAAATCACAGAACCTCAGATTGGTTTGAGTTGAAAGAGGTCTTAAAGCTCATCCAGTTCCAACCCTCTGCCACAGTCAGGGACACCTTCCACTAGAGCAGGTTGCTACAAGCCCCATCCAACCTGGCCCTGAACACTGCCAGGGATGGGGCAGCCCCAGCTCCTCTGGGCAACTTGTGCCAGCATCTCACCACTCTCATAGCAAAGAATTTCTTCCTGGTGCCTAATCTAAATCTCCCCTCTTCCAGCTTAAAACCTTGTTTTATCCCTACATGCCCCTTGTAAAAAGTCCAGATTTCTTGTAGACCCCCTTTAGTTATTGGGAGCCTGTTATAAGGTCTCCCTGGAGCCTTCTCCTGCACAGGTTGATCAAGCCCAGCTCTCTCAGCCTGTCTTTATAGGAGAGATGCATCAAATGAAAGCACAGCACCTAATCTACTACACTCACATTACAAAAATTAAGTGTTGAAATACTCTTTACTCTAAACCCCAACTGCCTAGAGGATAAACACTCAACAGTGAATTATCTGCAACTGAAAGACTTACGCCAGCACATTTTCCTCTTTGCTAAGACGAGCAGTAAGAGCACTAAGTGCTTCCTGAGATGCCAAAGGAAGGCCAAAGCCACTCAGGGCCCCAACAGCATGGAAGATCTGGGTAACTGAGGAATCCTCACTGACAGCTGCAAGCAGCAGCTCCCTGGTCTCATTTGAAATGGTAACCTGAGGAAAAACACAGGGAACACATTGATTCACACGTGAAAAACCACAGCCTTCTAATTACCACTGATTGCTTCCAGAAACACCGCACTTATTGGTGAGCTCCTGGAAGCTTTTGGGTTAAAGCCCTTTATTTTTTATTAGTTTTATTAATTAAATCCCAAAGTTTTCCTGTCATCAAGTCAGGATAATTAAAGATTCAGAATTATCCTGGTAATCTGCTTCTGCTTTTCACCTGGCATCACATCCCTGTGCAGCAGCAGTACTGCTGACAAATGGTGCCTGGATAGCCCACCCACAATGCAGCAAAGGTGGCCTGCATTTGAATCCTTGCTGTGGTTCAGCACAGGGTTTACTTCCAAACAGTTTCTCATCATAACAAAAGAAAAATATCAAGGCAAGTATTCCATTGGTAACCTCTGCCTTCAGAGCTCAGGGCTCCAAACCCACCTCGCAGCCAGCCAGGACCCTGATGGACTGTGCAGCATAGAAGAGGGAATCAACACTGCTGGAGTCCACATGAGACTTGATGAAGTTGCAAGCAGCCTGTGAAGAAACAAAGTTAACTGACAGCAACAGTCTCAAAGCCACCAAGGAGATGTAAAGAGTACTCTGAGTCAATTTCATACATGCTGCTGTGCATTTTTAGACTGAATTAAAGGCAAATCAAACCTGTAGGAATATTTGCAATCCTACTCTGCACAGAAACAAAGGTGGTTGGTTCCTGCTAAAAGAGATGAATGATTTTCACACCAACTGTACTGCAACCAGAATTCAAATTTAAATTTGAGTACAATTCTAAAGCCTATCAAACTTAAAAGTCCTGTGCCTGAATTTAGTCAGGAAAATCTCCCAGGATTGAGAGCAGATGAACAGGAATTCTGTGAGGGAGTTTCTTTCCCAGCTATACAACACACACAATCATTAATGGAAGCAGAACACAGAGTTTCAGAGCATAGCCAGGTAAGCAGCTACAGTGTGAAGACAAGCAATGAGACTGCTCAGTAATCTGTAGCATGTTTTATTAACTAGTTATTAACTGTGTAGGATATTAACTGACCACTAGATAGACAGATCATTAAAACTGCATTTTAACCAGAAAACAACCAAGAATTTAACTGCTCATACATAAATGACAAGGTTTTGAGTACGTGAAGCATAGGCCTTTACAAGCAGGACAGGATTTTCATGCTACAGTTACCCAGGAATACCAATAGATGTTCAAGGGTTTTGCCTAGCTATTATTTTTTATTAACATTATTTTTACTATCTCTACCTTGTAAATAGTCTCACCGCACGAAGAGGTACACTGTCCACAAAGAAAGCCTCGTCACAAACCTCAAGCAACAAGTAAATAATTCCTCTTTACCTGCAGAAGCAAAGGCTGTGCTATCACTGCTGAAACTAGGATGCACTAGAAACCCAGCCACACTGACATAAACGAAAGCAGCAACGCTCTGCCCCGCCTGCAGGAAACCAGTAGTGACCACAGCCAGGCGTGCAGCATGGCGAACTGCAACACCTTCAGGAGTGTCACAGTTAAAGAGTTTGAGGTGCAAATACACAACACTTAAAGAGGAACAAAGTCCAAGTGGTTTAGAACTACTGAAGTAGCCGAATTTTTGAGGAAAGAACAACCTTCCATTCACAGCTCAGGTAAGCACATGTGCACAGAAGCAGAGGTGCCTACATAAGCAGGTTGTTACAAGGACAGCTGTTACTAGGTATAAACTAGAAATGTTTCAAAGCATGAAAGGGCAGTAAGCATCATGCTGATACTGCAAACCTTTGCTTCCAGTCTGGGCACACAGGAACGTATTTTATAACCAAAAATAATGAGATCATGGGACCTGGCTGAATCCAGAGTGAGAACTCTAACAGGACAGCAAAGCAAACACGCTGCAGGCAGGAATCTTTCGTACAAACCAGGAACAAACCGACAGCTGTAGCAATGTCACAACAGGTTAAGGAGAGGCAAACCCTGAAACCACCACTTAGAGGCACCAAGAGAGCCCCTGCCAAGTTGGTGCTCAGAGATGCCATGTACTCCAACAGCACATCCTAAAGGCTGCCGGTAACCGCCCCTGACTTCCTGCGCTGCTCGCTAAGGACACAACGCGCACCCACCTGCCCAAGATTTCCCCCCCGGCCCGCAGCACAGCTCCCTGCACAGACCACCGCGCCTCGCGTCGTGCAGCTCCTCAGCGCTGCCAACTGCTCACCCTTTCGTCTGCCACCCGCACGCCCAGGCTGGCGAGGCCCACGATGGAGTAGAAGGCGGCCTGCACGTCGGCGAAGGGCCGCTCCAGCGCCGCCCGCAGCCGGGCCAGGTCCTGGGCGGTGAGGCGGTGGCTGGGGGCCAGAGCCTGGGTGTCCCCCCGGAGTAGCCAGCCTGGGGACTGCTGCAGCTGGACTGGGCAGGTCACGCATCTCCTCATCAGAGACAGCTGTGCGGGCGAACCTGATGACTTTGCCCCAGCTCAGCGATGCATGCCAACAGTATGTGCTGCCAGCCTTGTTGTTCATCTCCACGCTTTTCTT
>JAOEHX010042650.1:0-17229 GCA_025448015.1 Bolborhynchus lineola
TGTCCTTTTGATGTTGAGGACACAGAACTGCACACAGTGCTCCAAGTGAGGTCTCACAGAGCAGAGCAGAGGGGCAGGATCACCTCTACGATCTGCTGGGCACGCTCCTGTGGATGCAGCCCAGGACACGGTTGGTTTCTGGGCTGTGAGCGCACACTACAGCCGCCTCATGTTCATTTTCTCATGGACCAACATCCCCAAGTCCTTCTCCACAGGGCTGCTCTGAATTTCATCTCATCTGGGTCTCATCTCAGAAGGAGATGGAAGTCACCAACAAACATCATCCACCTGTGTGAAGCAGGGACCGTGTTTCTCCTGAGTCTCCCAATAGCTGTTGTAATTACAGCAGTGATTTTTAACCAGCTATTAGTGTAATGACATGTGTGCTGTGACCCTCAGGAGCGGGTGAACCCACCAGTGCAGCTTGGGTTACCCACAGCAAAGGGGTAGCCTTAGCAAGATGACTGCAATTCAATTCCTGCCTTAGACACCTACAAAGCCATTTGAGAGGACTGCACTAAGGAAGTTTGGGAACTTGCCCTGAAAGGAACTCACATGTAAAAATGGAAGTATAAATTAAGTACTGCATTTTTGCTCAGAAGTGACATTGATTATACCCTGGTCTCATCTGGCCACTGCATGACGTTATTTGCAGGTCTATTTACCACTGAAATACTAAAATACGATGCTAACCCTTGGTGCACAGGCCCCAGAAGCAACTTGGGCATGAGCATCAACATCAAACAGCACACAAATGTGCTGCCCTTGGGTGTGCATGTATGGAAGAGGGACCTCTCTGCCCCAAACGCACACAGGGTCTGCATTGATCTGTCTGTTAATAGCAAAACGTGGATGGAAGAAGCAGTTCCCACCCCAGTCACAAGTGGTGGCCCCCAACAACCCCTTCCAGCCAGCTCGGGGCACTCAACATCCACAGACAGGAACATCTTTGTTTCCCAACCACAGACCCAAACCGCTCCCACATCCACTGTGCTGGATTTAAAAGAGGCTGTTTCCTTATTCTGCCTTTTTCTCTCTCTTCCTCACACCTGATCATTTGCAGAAGAGCAATTAGGGTCTCCCACAGTCTCCCTGCAAAGACACGGTTTTGCCTCCGGACGAGAATTTCTCGGGGTGCCATGCAGAGAGGACGCTGCCTTGAGAGCTGGTCGGCTCGCACAGCCCCCCAGAGGCTCTGCTGCTGCACGGGGACAGGGAACGCAGCACAGACCTTCCGCCTCTCCTCTGCAGGGCATTTAGCATCTGAGCACCCCTGGCACAGCAGCAGCGAGCCATGATTCGGCACAAGCCCTGCTCCCCACTGCCCTGCCAGGGCTTACTTCAGCACTAAGCAAGGGCAGGGTGCTTGTGAGGGCTGCTGATCCTGCTCTGCCTGAGCTCTAACACTGCTCTGCACACAGGGACAGCCCTGCTCCCACTGAGCTCCACACACGGCAGGATTCAGCACCTCAGAGCTCAGGGACTGGAGCTGGGCTCAGGAAGATGCAGCCATTAATGTTTCAGAGGCAAGAGAGAAAGAGCTGCCAGAAGAGCTGGCTTGTCCAAAGCCCCTCCCCAGGCTTCCTGCAGCCCCTTTAGGCACTGGAGCTGCTCTCAGGTCTCTCCTTTAGGAGCCTTCTCTTCCCCAGGCTGAACCAGCCCAGCTCTCAGCCTGGCTCCTGGAGAGGTCTTGCCTTTATCTTGTTTGTAGCTGAAAAATCTTGCTTTTAGCTGAAGAGGTGCCCGCTCAACAAACGCCTTTCTCAAAAGCTGCCCCTCCCATGGGCAGCATTTCCCACAGCTTTGCCCTGCAGGGCTGAGATTTGAAGCCATTACAACAGTGCTGATGAAATTTCATCAGCACCAGATAAGCAAATAAATAACATTAAGCACACAAAGTGATCCAGTGGGTGAGGATGAGCGAGCAGCCAGCACCATTATCTCTGCGCTGCAAAGCTCTCCCAGCAGAATTTGAAGCACCAGCTAATCACACACACAGTCCTCTTCAGCAGGAGCAGCATCTACAAAGACATTTTATGCCTCTCCAACGGATGCAGAACTTCATTTTTTCTCCCTCTTCCTTTTTCATCCTCTGTAGATGTCAGCTAAGAGCATCGCCCACTCCAAACCATACTGATGATGTGGAGTTTTGGGACAGATCTGTCCTGCTGAAACCAGGAATTGCTCATATGCAAACCCCTTTGGGTTGTTACTCAGGTAGCAAACTCATGTAACTCAGAATTTAAGCCTTATTAAAGTGCATATTTTAGATTAGACTTCTCAAAGATGGCGTGAAAACATTGAAACAAGTCTGTAATGCTAATCCTGGTTTTCCTTTTCGAGTGGGGGAAGGGGAAATCCCTCTTAGGGAAAAACAAAACCATTAAGGGGAAAAATTATTGTAGAACAGTCTAAAAAGTGTAAAACCAGCCCCACCTTGAAGTGATGCTTCAGTAATGAACAACTGCAGCAAGGAGAGCTGCGCAGAGATAACTTCAGCAGCACCCTCCGCACGCCAGATAAAGCACAAACCCTCTGAAGAATCTTATCCTTTCCCAGCAGAACTCCTCTTGTGAAGCAGGAACACTATCTAGAAAGCAACAGCCTATCCCAAAATTAACAGCCTCCCCAAACCTGGCTCTTTGCAAACCTGCAATGAGCAGGGCCACTGAGCTGTGCCATGGGGTGCACAAGGAGGCAAACAGCAAAGGTTCTGCTGGGAGGGGCAGGAGGACCGGGCTCAGCCCACCAGCACCTCTGGAGCCTGCTCTTCATGCGCAGCCCCCAGCACCCATCCAGCTCGTGACCTGGAGAGGAGCAGCTATCCCACTTTGCACTCCGGATGCTCTTCCCCAAGGCTCAGCTGGAGCAGCCAGGAGCAACTCTCAATCACTCCAATAGCATTTCGCAGCTGAACCAGGCCCCAGGACAGTCCCTGCAGGCCTGGGTTGTACAAAATGTTAGGGGCTAGAAGCCAAAACAGCAATTCACTTCCTAAAGCACGCAGGACCACAAAGCCATAAGGAAAAGCCTTAAGTGAAATGATGTGACCCTTTAACCGCCATCGACAGCACTCGAGGTGAGGAAATGAAAGCTATTAGTCAGCTCAAGGCCCACAAGGCATTTAAAGAGGAAAGAAATCTTTCCCTTGTGGAGTTTGGCAAGGATACTGAAAGCAACCACTGCTCTCGCAGCGCTCTGACAGCAAAGCCTTCCAGCTCAAGGTGATGGTCCCCACACTGCCTGCAAACCCACCACCACTGGCTGTCCAAACCCATGGCAGCCTGACCCGGCTTCCTCTCCTCCAGAGCCACATCCCTGTCACCATCCTGCCCCTATGCCCAGAACTGAGCCAGAATTAAAGCACTGCTCTTCCCCCGCTGCCCATCCTGCAAATGTCTTTTCTAAATAGCTGGCTAGGCTTGAAGGCATCAGTAAAATGGCTTGGTCTGGTCTGGCAACAGCAGCAAAAGTGGCACTGTTTGAGCAGAGGTTAGTGCAGGGCAACCCCTTGTCCCAGCACAGCCCACATAGAACACTGCTTCAGCCTTCCTTCAAGAGGAACCATGACAACAGCTACACACACTGCTCCATAAAGAGGGAAGGAGAACAGGGAATACCCAAGCAAACCCGACTGACAAAACTAAATCAATAAATGAATGAAACACATGAACACCTGTAAGCCCCATTTATAGGGCATAAACCAGCCAGAGATGTTGGAATGAAACTTCTCCCATCAGGCAGCATCCTCCTGCTGCCTGGTGACCCCTCTGCATTGAAGACCATGAGGCTCCACTCAGCCCCAGGCCCTGTCTGCAGCAGCAATGCCAGCACGGGCAGTAAACAGGCATCCCGACATCTCTTTGGAGCACAGTCAGGACCCGTCACTGCCAGCACAGCCATAGCAGAGCCCTCACCCCACTGCCACCACCACAAACCATCGCCAGCCCTCACCACCCATCAAGATTGAGAAGCCAAAGGAAGCTGGGCAGCCCCAAAGTCTTAATCCCATGGCAAAAGGTTTCTCTGCACTAAAAGGTAACTAAAAGCCAAGCTGAAAACAACGTACCCTATTGAGAGCAGCCCAGTGGCGGAGATGCCGGTACCACACAGCTGGGGTTCCGTGGTGCTCAGCACTGCATCATCTGTGCCGCACGACATCAGCAGCACTGTCACAAAGGAGCACAAAAAGGCGTTCCCACAACCACGCTGATGCCAGGAGATGGGTGCTCCCAGGATGCCCGGCCAAGGGAACGGGTCAGCAGCTGCACCCCACTCCAGCCCCAGCCCCAGGATCAATGGGGCACAATCCAAGAGGCCCCGGGATTATCCCGGTCACAGAGGCAGAGCCTGGATGTGCAGTGATCCCGAGCGCGCAGCTCCAGGGATCACGAGTGTGGGCATGGCTCCATTTACATACGCACAAATCCAAAAATAAAGGAGGTGTTGGCAGATCTGTTGCAGCACGGGGGGGTTACAGCCACACAGTGTAAGGAAACACAGAGATTTCAGCAGAAGGCGAGTGCAATGAGAGATCCCAGCTGGATCTGCACACTCTGGTACTCACCAATGGGTCCACCCTGCTCTCACACCAGCCACAGAATGGCCAAGCATCATCCAGACAGAGTGAAGCCTCCTGGCTCCTGTGCTGTGTGCTCAGGCACAGCCCTCCTCCTCCTCAGTACTAATGAGTGAGTGCTCACTCTTTGAAAACAAACTCACCAAACGTAAGCTATGCAAGTGTTACCTCTGAAAGGTGATCAAACACAAACAGGCTTTCAAATAGAGCATCAGTCCGTCTGAATTACACCATTAAAATGGAGTGACAGCCCCATGAAGCAGCACCAGCCTGAAAGGTTGTTCATAATTCATAAGCAACTTCCTTTTCATCTTTGTGTACATCTCCAAGCACTGCTTTTCCAAGAAGCTGACAGAGGCAGGAATATGGACAGTGATCACATTAATCACAGGCACTAATATGCAGGGAGCTGAGAAATTCCATGGAGTCTGGAGCTGGAAAAAGCCAGGAAAACTTCCTTCAAGTTCAAAGACAGACAAATACCTCTTACAACAACAGGAGGGAAAAAGAAACAGCCTCAAAAATGTATGTTTTGTCATCTGCTTTTGCCCTTTTCCTCCACATTTTCCCCATGTCATAGCTTAAATGACTCCTTGGAAGCCTGGAACTTTTGACTCCTTTCCTTGTGAGCTGGACATCCCCATGCAGACATGAGGTGGGTTTGGGTTCACAGCAGAACAGCTTGGAGGCCCAGGAGGCTCACCACAGCCAGGATAGCCACACTGGCTCCATGCACACCCACTTGGGACCCAAAGGCTACTGAAACCAGGCAAGAAATAACTCCCACACCAGGTCATGGCATATTAGCAGGTCTGGGAAGGAGATGGGGAAAGGCAAAGGTGGTGAGAGGGCATAGAAGCCCCATGCAATGAAATGCCACAACTCTGTACAAAGAGCATCAAAAGGGAAGAGAAAAGCTGGGTTCAAAGACACCAGGACTCGGAGAGCTCTCAGTAAATAGCTCTTACAAAGCCACAGCCAAGAGCTCCAGGAGCTGACTGCTGGGGTCACCAGCTGGCAAAGGTCTCCAGGGCATGCTAGAGAAAAGCCAAGGGATGCCCATGTGCTGACAAGTTCCTCAGAGCTGCTGAGAATTAAACTAACAGAATTTGCCATGCCAAAGCAGCTTAGGCCCAGTTCAGCAGCTGCCTCCAAGCAGGGTGGCAATTAGGAGACAGGATTATCCAGGGACACAACTCCAGCCTGAGCTGCAAGAGTAGCTCGACTCAGATGGGAAATGGTTTTATCTGTGTGTCTCTGTCCAAATAAAAGGGTGCCATGAAGATGGCACCTTCCAAGAATAAGAATGTGCTGGGAATCACCTGACAAGTGTTCTGCAATGTAGAAATAGCAACCCTAAACCTGCATCAATTGCTAACAACAGAAGCACAAAGTGGTTATCAAAGACATCATTATTCCCATACTCGTCGAAACCCAGCCTGGTTTGGGTTGGAAGGGAACTTAAAGCTCATCCAGTCCCAACCCCTGCCACGGGCAGGGACACCTTCCATAGAGCAGTTGCTCCAAGCCCCTGTGTCCAACCTGGCCTTGAGCACTGCAGGGATGGGGCAGCCACAGCTTCCCTGGGCACCCTGTGCCAGTGCCTCAGCACCCTCCCAGGGAAGAACTTCTCCCATCTTCCCTGCAAGGGGAGCAGAGATGTAAAGTCTTGTCATGGAGCAGGCTGCGGACAGTGCACGTCAGCTCTCTGGATCACTCTTCCCGTTCCATATTACGATGCAAAGATCAGACTGTCTCTAAGGCCACTAACTTTAGTAGATTAAAGCTCTGATCACAGGGGCTTACACCGCAGCAAAAGGAAGCCCCAGCAGTTTTAAAGCTTGCCCTGTCTGCTCAGCAGGCTCTCTGTGAACAGAAGAGAAGCCTCTTTGGCAGGATTTATCTTTGGATTTCCCCCCAGCCCCCTGCTAGAGTATTCTGCATTTCACAGAGCCATGACATACTCGGTGAATAAATTCCTCCTCCCTCAAAATCCTGCTTGCTTGGGAAGCCTTTAAGCAGTTGACTATGCAGAGCGGATCAAAGAGAAGGCAGGAGATCTTATTTACCAGCTAATTCTCTTTGACTTTTCCTATCCCAGGCTCAGCCCAAGCCACTGGAAACCAGAGCATCCTCCCTGCTGCTGCAGGTTTCAGTCTGCTCACCAGCATTCAGGCTTGCACCAGGAATTATCTGATGAACAGAAAATGATGGAAAAGCCTAACACTTACCTAATGGGGTAACAGGTTTAAACTCAAACACAGGAAGATCCCAGGTTAGATATAAGGAAGCTCTGTACCGTGAGGGTGGTGAGGTGCCTGCACTCTCCACCTGGCCTCAGTGCAGGCAGCTTCCCGCCCCTACCTCTCCCTGAAGAAAGGCAGACGACGCTGCTGTGGCTGGTGCCAAGCTGAAATGATGCTGACACTGAGATCAATGTGCAACCAGAAGCTTCCAAAATTAAGAAAATGTTAAGAGAAGAAAACTTCACTTACACCTGTGAATGGACCTGAAAATTTGGGCACTTGGTATCACCTTCCACATTAACCAAGGCAGCAATGTGTGCATGTGTGCAGCACCACAGGAAGCACCTAAAATAGATACCTTGGCCTCAGAGTAGCAATGTTTTAACTGTGGAAAGCTGCAAAGAGCGAGACCCCTGCCTCAAAAGTGGGCAGAGCAAGGCTGCAATTCCAGCAGCCAGGCCTGGTCCTTATTCCTGACACCCCAGTCACTGCTCCAACACCCCACTGGGAGGTGGTTTGAGGCACTAAAACAGCAGAAACTGAACCCTTACAAGCAGTGTTGGTGTGTGACAGTGGTGCTATGGGGCATCTCACCCTGGCTTTAGAGCACCAACGTAGCATATGGCGAAGGTGTGGGATGTCAGCGTGAGCCTCCATCCAGGTTTTGCCTCCAGCCTGTGTCAAGACACAAGGTACATGTTTATTGCTTTGATCTCTGCTGCTCCTCTTCCTTTGATTCCACAGCGCTGACAACATTTGCTGCACCCTGACAGAAGCTCTGTGAATATTCAATGCTGACACAGTAATGAAGATATTAAATATAAAACATTCTCGCTGCCACAGCTCTAGCCTGCAAATGTGAGTGATCCTGCTCAGAGTGACTGGAGCAGGAAAGTGCTGTGGACATGAATCTTCTCAGGGCAAGGAAAACCATTCAAGGTACCTTCTCAAGTTGGCCTTCATTTCTTAGCCATTTTGAGCTGGTTTAACACATGGATCCACATTAAAACAGTAACAGCACCATCTGCTCCAGCGACTGCAATACCACTGTGGCTGGCATCACTCTTCCAGTGACAGAAAGCCTGTCCCAGGGAAGAAGCTAAGTCAGGGGAGTTTTCCCAGGGAGCACTGCTTCAGTTCTGCAGGATCCAAGACTGCAGATGAAGAGGGGACACTGAGATGAGCTCTGAGGCAGAAGCTCTTCCCTGGGAGGGTGCTGAGGCGCTGGCACAGGGTGCCCAGAGAAGCTGTGGCTGCCCCATCCCTGGCAGTGCTCATGGCCAGGTAGGACACAGGGGCTTGGAGCACCCTGCTCCAGTGGAAGGTGTCCCTGCTCATGGAACTGGATGAGCTTTAAGGCCCCTTCCAAACCAAACCATTTGATGACTCTATGAAAACCCACATCTTACCACTGCAGCAAGAACACAGGTCCCTACACAATCTGTGACAAACCCTCACAACATGGCTTGTCCACAGTGCTTACTTCAGAAAGCCATTACTTTTAGCCATTCGATACCCAAATTGGGCACCAAATAGCCTTTGGCCCCATAGTGTCCAGTTCCAGCATCCCAGGGATGACTGACAGCACTGGAACGCAACGGATGCCTTACCAGGACAGGCTCTCTATAAATACAGGGGACGAGTCACACACTCTTGACACAGTGGTTTATTACCCTAGAAAGAAACATGAAAGATCTCATAAGTTCTCAGGGCTTTAGCAGGACTTGCTCTCATTCCAGCAGTCACTATGCAACAAGACAGGGCTCAAAGGAGGGAATTTTAGCTTCTGTTTAGCTTTTCTGCATTACTTTTGCTTTTCATGACAAAGGGACATCTCACATGAGGTCAAAAGTCAAGAGTGTGTTTCCTGAATGCCTTTTTTTCTTGTTAAGACCAAAAGACACAAACAATAGGACATTCATCAAGCATTTCTGCTGATCTCACATCTCCCTTGTCAAGTTATTGCATGGGACTGGTGCCTATTCCAGCCCTGGGTTTCATACACAATGCATGAACAGTGAGCAGTGCAGTGGGCAGCAGCATCTCCCAATACCCAGCACAAGTTATCAGGGTTTCAGGGGCAAAGCTCTTGCTTTGAAAAGAACAACCCAACAGAAGCTTCATTTGTACCTTTATTTCTCATTACAAAGGAGCACAGTTTGCACCATGCTAAGACACAAGACAAACAAGGAATTTCAAGTGAGGATGAACAGCAAATCAAAACCTCTATGCAAAAAACACATCCCTGCTTAGCACTGGGATGTCTGTTTCC
Organism: Bolborhynchus lineola; assembly: GCA_025448015.1. NCBI lineage: Eukaryota > Metazoa > Chordata > Aves > Psittaciformes > Psittacidae > Bolborhynchus > Bolborhynchus lineola. Next base: position 9,098 of record JAOEHX010042650.1, read on the forward strand.
AGCTGGTCTCGGCCCAATTTGGGTCACTGGGGATGGCAATCAGGTAGCAATCTGGCTTGCCTTGATGCTACTTTTACTGAGCTGATGAGCAGCATTGCAACAAAAGCAGATGCAGGCAGTGTGAACAGTGACAACCCACAGGGGAACCCAGGCCATAAATTCAGCCAGTTGTAAACCCATTATCTTCCCTCCTCACCCAAAGGCTAAAGCAGGAGCAAGACGAAAATAAATCAGAGTCCATGTGCATTTCATCCTCCCCAGGAATTAGCAGGAATTAGCTGCTGCCAATGGTCCTTTCCATAGGGATGAAAGGTGGAAACTGGCTGAATTTCAACCTGCCCCAAGTCAAGGAATTCAGGCTCAATCTTTCCCACTACATTTGTTAAAAGTAAATGAGGTGCAATCAGTCTCCTTGGGGATTTTATCCCTTTCAGCTCTAAATGCAGCTCTGCTGTCACATGTGCTGCAGGGCCCTACTTCTTGCTTAAAATAATGTTGCTCCTGCTCTCAGGTTACAAGAGATCCATTCATGTTTATAAGGTCATGAGCTCTCTCTCAATCTGTAATACAAAGGCTGGAATAAACAGGGCTGCCGGCGTTGCAGGGCACGAACAGAGCCGGTCCTTGCAGAGGCTCTGACCACACCTAGAGCCAGAGCGCTTTGTCACAGCCTTACCGAGGGAGGCAGCAGCACCGGCTGCTGCTGGCGGATCTTTGCATCATAGTATGGCCCAGGAACCGCGATCCAGGGTGCTGAACCGTTCCATCATCCGCACACAAACCCAGCTACAACCACGGTACAGGATTCTTCCATTTATGAACATAAGAGGCTGATAAAGCAAACAAGCCCATGGACTCAAAAGCTCCTCCGTAAGGGGAGTACACGAGCAACAATAACTCAGGAAATGTGCTTTGGAGCTGAGCACGGACCTCAGACAGCCGTGACAATAAACCCTATTATTAGCCACAGTAAAAGCAGTGCCATATTAGAGAGATTAAGCACTAATAAGTGCCTTCACATTCAACAGTATTCATTGCTCTGCCTCTTGCCTGGAGGAACCTGGCGGAAGGGAGGAGCTGGTGGGGAAATTCAGCTAACAGTAAAGGCAAAGCTCATGCAAAGCAGGCTACAAAGCCATAGAACAAGAGGCAGTGATGGAGCTCACAGCGCGCAGGTGAGACAGTCCCCATGCTGGAAGTCCAGAACACCCTGTTTCAGTCCCACCCTTCCTGAGCCTGTTCTCTTGCTTACTGATGGACAGTGCCTACAGGCAACACTCAAGCAGATCTTTCAGCTGGACTTCTTTCCTGCTTTCCTTCCTGTTCCCAACAGCAGCACTTAACACTTCTGTGATACCTGCCCGCCAGGCCCTCCAGCACTGCACCAGAAGATGCCAAAGGAAAGGCACTTCGGTTTCTGTCCAATCTGGAGATGTCCCTTGCTAAAATCTACTTCCACAACCCCCTGCAGTGAGCTCCCTGGCAGCATCATCCGTCATGCTGATAAGGAAGCTGGTAAAACCGCATGTAAGGCAGTAACCTCAGAGGGCAGAGCTTGCTTAGGGTAAAGTAAGTGGGAGCTGAAAACAAACCACAAAAGGCCATTCTGATTCTGGATTAAATCCCAGCTTTAGGCTTAGTAACACCTGATACCACAAAACACAGCTAACCAGCAGAGAGAACATGAAGCTCCACTCCTGTAACACAACCACATAAACCAGCACCATCAGAAGTCTCACCTTAAAGCACAAAGGTAATTCAGTCCCAGCAACTCTCACCCCATCACATTCAGGATCTGCAGCAGGAGGGTAATAAAATCCTCAGCACCTGCAGGGAGCTGGTCAGCACTTTGTGCAAGGTGGGTCAGCATTAGGGAAGGAACAGAAGCTACAGCTACAAATCCTAGGTTACCTTTGCTCCTGACCATATGAACTCTTTCAGATCCCAGCTGCATTTTGATGCAGAGGCTCCTCTTGCCAGCCTGCACTGACACACAACCGCCAGAGTTCATAGAAGGCCAGAGCTAGAAACCAACCTCCAGGAAGCTCATCCCACTGGATTATCCCTTCTCTTGGGACAGGCCCTTCCAGCACACCCCTTCTGCATCACTGTGTCCTCAAGCTAATTACACAAGGAACACACTCACCTAGAGCCCTGCAAACCAGCACAGGAATGTATTGTCACCACTGCAAGGAAGCTGTCAGCCTGGACACACAGCTCTAACATCACCGTGCAGGCACGGTGCTGATCACCAGTCCCAGCCCTCCCATCCAGACTGGGACAGACCACCTCTGCCCTCAGCTCCACTGAGCACAGCTGGCCAGATGTGGTCCCTGCATCAGGAAGCTCACATCAAGTGACATTTGGCAGAATGGAGGAGCAGAGATGTGAGCGAGACACACACATACTTCATGGCAAGACCAATGCACCCAGGATCTAAGTCAAGCTTTGATCAGGTAAGAGATGAAATGTTCCCGGCAAAGGGAAGGATTTCACCACTCTGAGCAAACGTGCACATTCTGAGCTGGACGTGTCCAAGGATCAGGGTAGAGGCTTCTTTAGGGGCTTTTTTTTTAGCCATTTACAAATACCTCTAAGAATTTCGTTCTGCAGCAAGTGACCTGATGAAATCCATCTGAAATTACATCAGGCACTTCCAGGCAGACAGTCTGGGACAGAAGCCGATGAGGAGCCATAAAGTGAAATGCTGACAAGCGGCAGAAAGTCCTACAACTGCAGCCCATGGCAAAGTCACACACACAATATTCAAAGCCACGAATACAGGAGAGGTGATGAAACCCTTTCTAAGTGTTGACAGTTTAATATAGTTCTTCTTCCTATGAACTAGTATGATCTGTCCCTTAGACATCATCCTGCAATAACCTCCATCAGGCTCTGTCCTCCCCATGTGCCTCAGAGCATCCTCAGCCAGCAGAGCTGCAGCTCACGTGGAGTAACACACCCTGACCAGCCAAACGGGACAGACCCACCTGATCCACCTTCCCTGGACACGGATGGTGCAATCCCACAACCACTCTGCAGCAAGGCAAGAAGAGCACGGAGGGAAGGCACAGAGGATGGAAAACCAGCAATACCTGCTCTAGGAAGAGAGAGCAGGGCAGGTACAGTGAGGAGGCTGAAAAGATGGGAATAATTACCCAACTGCAGCAATAAACCTTTTAGCTTAACAGAAGGTATCCCTTGGTGCTGCCTTTGCTTGGATATTTAAAGACAAGACACCGAAATCAGGAGTCACACCACATGTAACGACTGCTCTTACTGATGGGACAGCTTGGAAGGGAAAGGGGAAAAAATCAGTGGATTGATCTCTGAAGAGCTCATTAGGCTTGCAAAGAAATTCCACTCAAGTCTCAAGGCACAGATACTCCAGCCTCCAGATTCAATGTAAACTGCATATGCTTCCCCAGGCACTTTAAATAACAGCCTACTACCAGCAGATTTGTGTGAAACAAAGCTCTAGCTCACAGATGGAGGATACTCATCCTGCTGCAAAAAGAGACTCAGGTCCCTCAGAGCAGAACTGTGCCCACCTTAAAAGCCACACAAGGGGTTACCTAAAGGGCCACAATTCTCTGCTCTCTCCACCACATCTTTGGGTGATCTGCCAAGACATCTTGGGATTGAGGGCTGGTTGTGCTCAAAAGCCAGGTGCGAACGCTGCTGCACCCAGCAGACACTCCAGGAAGGAGCAGTGATCCAAACCAAGGGCTGCAGTCTTGGGCCCAACTAAGGGTACCCTGCAAGGGTTTGGCAGGGCTGCCTCATGACAAACAGCCCACTGACCTCTAACCAGGACCACCCACTAAATCTCTTCCCAGGGAGTTTAAGATAAGTGGAAACATCTCTGCACTGCTCTGCTGGCAACCTGTGCGCTAGGGCACTGCCTGCTTCATTGATGAGCACCCCACCAGCAAGGCCATGGCCTTGGGGTGAGCCCCAGACACCACACCAGCCCACCACTGAGGTCTAAACCCTACAGTTAAGCAAGCAAAGCCCCTGAGAGAGAAAGCAGAGATCTAGAGCAGATGGGCAGAAAAACCTAGAAAGCCAGCCCAGCTCCAATGCAGCACTAGTGAGAGACCTGAGAGCTTCTGTCCTCCTCCCAAGATATCAGCTGGAGCTTCTCTGAACAGAGGCTGGGAATAGCCAGGATGCTGATTCTGGGGCTCCCCCTCCACTTGGCTATGGGGCAGGAACACACCATCCTGGATTTAACAGTTTCAGCTGTGCTAATACAGCCAGAGGAGCCCATTCTGCTGGGCAAGAAAGGGCTCACAGTGCTTTTTCAAAGACCTTAGAGCAAGCCATACACCCAGAAAGCACAACGCAGACCCTGCTGTCCAGGGGCTGGTTGCTTTACCTGTATGCAGAACCACAACCCACCTAAACTTGTGCCATGTGCCAAACACACCGTACACCCTCTCAGTATCACCCAGATGAAGGGCCCATGAGTCTACCACAAGTTCAGGGCACTTCAGTACAAGGTTCCACCTCTCAGGCCAGCCCAACACCTATGAGCAGGTAGCACATAGCCTAGAAAGGAATAAGCCAACCTACTAGCCCCCTGACCTCCCCAGACAGCAGGCTAAGCAACGTGGAAGATGCTGGGAGCTGGGTGGAAGCCAGCACCCTGATTCTTTCTTGCCTGATTCATCAAGTGTCAGAGCACTGCTACAGCCACATTAGCAGCACCCTCTCCAAAGACACAGCCACAACCAAGCCTCATCAGCACACTGGGCTGCCAGTAGTTTATTCTGCTCAAGACAAACTCAACAGCTTTCTTACAGCTTTTGAATAACATTCCTACTGGGGAAAAAAAACAGAAGGACCACCCTCAGACACTGCTCCGTGATCCCATTTTCAATGCTCTGCAAGCCAAAAGGGACTTGTGTGGCAGTCTGGACATGGGCACACCCAGCACCTGCATTTCAAACAGCAGCGCTCAGACACCCCGACAGGGAAAGCAGTTCCACTGGACGTGTCAGGATGGTTTGTTCCTCCCGTGCTGATGGACACGGGCTTTCAGAGGAAGCAGCAGACATCCCATCTTAAAAGCATTTTGAACATGGCTTTCCCCATCCGTTTCTAACAGCCCCACAATGCTGCAAAGCCCAGCTTCCAAATGAGGACATAAATGTCACCAAGGAGCAATTTGCTCTGCTCCCTGCTCTTACACAGTGAGAACTGCTCAGCAAATACACAAGGCGGTACCCGAACACTCAGACAATGCTGCAACTCAAATCCACAAGCATGCAATGAAGAACAGGGTTCTTCCAAATGAAGCAGAGGAACATGAAAGGCAGAAGATGAGGACACCCACCTTACAAGCACACTCCCAGTGTCCCTGGCTAGATGCACCAGGCTCAGCCTCAGCATGGAAAGAGCATTTCCCTCTTTTTTATCCTATGAGGACTGCTCTCCCAGCCAGGGAACAGACTTCCCCATGGCTTTTGGGAAGGAAGTGAGAATACTGCAGCATTCCTTGTTCAGGACAGATAAATAGGTTTACTGGGTCTTTCTGGAAGTGCAGTTTATTAAGCAGAGAAGGAATGGGACAGTTTGAATGAAATGCCTTGGGAAGAAAGAGGCTGAAACAGAGAGACAGAGAAGCAGGGTAAGGAAGACCAAATTAGAAGCCTGACCTGTAAATACTTAACGTAGAACTTGAAAAGGACAAGAAATGAGGAAGGGAGAGATACAAACCCCATACTATCACACTTGTGACCTGCACCTTGTCACCTGAAGGGACCGGACCTACCTCCTCCCCATGGGAGCTCCCCACAGGGCACACAGAGGTCCTGTTGCTTCTGTCCTCATCTTGGCTAATCCCAGATGATGAAGGATAAAGGTCCATATCTGTGATGCCACCTGCCCCTTCCAGAGCAGCAAACAGCCTTGCTCTTCCAGGCAGACACCACATCACCTTGATCTACCTCACGTTCACACCAGATGGGACCTTTGCAACAAGTTCACTGAAGGCTGCAGCCCAGCAGCAATCTGCTCCAGAGCAGGGCTGACCATATGGGCTTCTCTGGCTTTCATCTAAAGGCTTCAAATGGTAACAGCCATGCACTTTCACTCACTAACATAAGCAGAGCTGGTTTAGTTCAGGTTTCTCAAGGATCAGCTCCTGGGTGTGCACGGTGAAGACAAGACCCACAGCACTGGACATCTCCATGTGCACACTAATGGACCGATAACCTTTTAAACCACCAGAGCTCACCAGGCGCTTCATTTCAAGCTCTATATGCTCAAGACCCAATTGCCCTAAGATCCTCTGATGCTACAGTCAAGCCTTACGGAGGATGGAGACGCAAGCACCAAAGCCTGTGGGACAAGCATCCCATTTCCCTGGAACACAAGAGCTGGGTCTCAAACAACAACTCCCACCTGCATTGTAATTCCAAAGCCCTGAACACAAGCCTTCATTTCCAAGGGCATTCAGTATCATGAGATAGCTCAGCTAATACTGGGGGGTGCACAGGAAAGCATGCCGCAGCCACACACCCCTTTTCAAACACCATTCCTCCATCTAGAGCATGAATGAGACAATGCAATACTTGTATAAGGTGTGAATTACCTGCCTGGAAACCTCTGTGCACTGCATGTCAGTCAGCCAGCAGCTTGCCTTCCTCCTTATGTATCTTGGGGTAAACCCAAGCATTTTGCATATCAAGAGGGAACAAAGTGACTGCCCCATCCCTGGCAATGTTCAAGGCCAGGTTGGAACAATCTGCTCTAGTGGAAGGTGTCCCTGCCTATGGCAAGGGGTTGAAGTTTAAGGCTTTAAGGTCCTTTCCAAATCATTCCATGATTCTATATAGGGTTTGATATTTCTCAATTATAGAGAGAATGAGATTTTCATTTTCCTTCCCTCAGGCTTAGCCTGCAAATGCCCAAATGCCTCTTGTGATTGAGCACCTTGAGAAAACAGGCAAAAAACCTGACCTGCAAAAGGAAAGCCATTAAATACTCCGAATGTGAGGTATAGGCAGCAAAGGTAAAGCCCCTTCATCGGCTGTAAGAGGACAGCCATTGCTCAACACACCAGATTAATGCTTCTCAGTAGTGAATTTTGCTCCACTCCTTCAGACACACGTTCAACATGTGCCCAGATCCACACGGAGAAACGCAGGCAGCTCAAGCACACGCTGCGCACCAATAGCTGGAGTGACAGCTTAGCTCATCTCAGCAGCTCCTTCCAGCCACACCGTTTCTAAGCAAGACCAGCCCCTCGCTGCAAATGGAGCTGCACCTCGCGTGGTGGTACCACCAGCAAATGGAAGGAGAAACTCCCTTTAAAGTGATGGCAGCTTCCCTCTGCGAACAAACAGGACTGCATCTCTGGATCTTAAACCAACCTTCCCTGAGCAAATCCTCCCCTGAACAGGCAGGGATCCAGGCAGCAATCTCCATCCCTCACCTGGAATGAGCTGTTCCTGCTCCTCACGGCTTTAACTGCTCCAAGGCAGGGGATGCCACACAGCGTGCCTGGAAACACCTGGTGAGAAAACTTCCCTTTCCACATCGTGAAGTTAGATTTAAAACAAAGAAACACCCAGCAACTGAAGGGAATAAGGGCAAAGCCCAGAGAGGGACCGGAGCAGTGGCCCGCCTGGGGTGATTTTAGGACAAGAATGAAGAGCAGTATGGAAAGAGGCTGATGACAGAGATAAGAGGGACAATTCCATCATGACATGGGGATGCTGGCGAGGTATAAGACACATCCAGGACCTGCCAACACCTCCATTGACACCGGGTACCACCACCCCAGCACCAACCCATGGGGCACCGGCATCCCCAATCCCATGGGGGAAGAAAGGGAAAGACCCCGGGGTTCAGCAGGGCAGGAACCCACCGTCAACGTCAAACGGCAGCACCCCTTACCCTGCGGATGCACAAAGCAGGGCAACACCGGGGTGCCATAACCTCCATACCTCTTCCAACCCCCAAAATGTGGGGCAGGGCGTGGACAGCTCCCGCTTTTAAGCCACCTTTTCCTCATGATTTCTTATTATTGATTAATTGATCGTTGTTAATTACAACCGCCCCGCGCCCCCCCCTCCCCGAGGGCGGCTGCAGAAGATGGCACCGCGCCGGGGCGGTTAGGC
>JAOEHX010042653.1:0-19044 GCA_025448015.1 Bolborhynchus lineola
AGGAGCGGGTGATGGCCGGTGCCGTCGCGGTCGCGCTATCCCTCGCTGCGTTGCCAGCCGTTGCCGTTGCCGCCGCCGCCGCTCCTACTCTGCTGCCAACTCCAGGTCGCCGCGCCGCCGCCATGGCCGAGGAGGAGACTTCCAGCGAAGGGTGAGTCCTCCCCGCGGATGTCCGCGTCGCGGAAGCCCGGAAGGGCGGCCCGGCTGTGCCTCGCCGCTACACGCATCGCTCGCCGCTTCTTCCCGCCGCAGTCAGCAACACGAACTTGCGGTGCCGGCGGTGGCTGATGCGGACCCCGGGTTCTTCCTCCTCCCGAGCGGCCCGAGGGTCCCCGCCCCGCAGCGCCTGGCGGACGGGTTTGCTGCCTGCCATTTTTGTCCTGCCGCACGGGCTGCCCTCCTGCCTGCTCCGACTTCCTCCTGCCTGTGCCCGTAGGTGTGTCTTCGCCCGGGCAGGCTACTGGGGGCTTTAGCATCAGCTCCGTGCCCCGGCTGCTTCACTTTCTGCGTCCCAGCACCGCGGGTCCTGGCCCAACTCGTGCAGTCGCACACATGCCCGCAGGTGTGTACAGACACGTTTCACTGTCTCCTTTGCTTCGGTGTATGCAGGTGCAGTTGTGGTCATCCACCCTTCCTCTGCAACCGTCTGTACATGATGCTGACGCATGCTTTTTGTTCCTTGCAACTTTATCTGTACCTACAACTATCGTATCTTCTCCTTCCACCTGTTGTATACATTCACTTAGACGTAAACAGTAAGGCCTCTGTGCCATCATTATGTCCCAGTTGCACACGGTGCTGGGACATCCTGCCTAAAAAGCTTGGACCAAATGGGCCTGGAGGTTCCTTCCAACCTGGGGTTCTATGATTCTGTGTAATGCCTGTTACAGGTCCGAGATGAGAGCACGCCTTTAAATTACCAACCTGTGAGCTGTTGCTTGGACTTTTCCCTCTTCTAGTAATGTATGCCTACCTTATCTCCATGTATCTCTGCTAACTTTTCCTTTCATTATCCCAAGACGTTCACATCTACCAGAATGACTCTGGCATAAATTATCATGCCACTGATCTTAACATATATCCTTAAGACTTGTTTGCAACTACTTACTCACACCCACAATATATGACATTGTCACAGCTATTAATCAGTCTTTCGACTGAAAATATAGTTTTGCACTGTATATTTGTCTGTGCACATTCAAAGGGTACCATAATAATCAAGTTTTAATTGGTGGTCTGCTCTTTCTCCATTCACATATTCTTTATCCATGTGTGTCTTCTAATACTTTATCTTTCAGTGCATATTTTATTTCTTCTTGTACACTTCAGCTTCCAGTACAGGCCTGCTCTTATACCCTTCTACTACCCCCAGATATATTGTGTGCCCCCTTTATCCCACTATGGAATAATGCAGTCATCCTATCTCGAGTCTGTTTACCAAACATACTTAATAGGTCTACTGGTGCCTTATCTCCCAGTGTGTTCTATCATACTTTATGGTTGTAGTCAAAAAAATACTCTATCAGAAGCTCTCTAGCTGTGCTCTAGTCATACATGTGCTTTATCCCCTCTGTCAGATGTGTAAATGTGCTTTATGTGCACTGTTGACATGAAATTTTCCTGTTTCTCTATCCTGTGAATATCTGATGGTGTATCTTATTGCTGACTGCTTGGCCCTCAGAAACTCATTTCTTGCCTTTTGTTCTCCATCTCCCTTTTCTTATGATTAAGTCTCATGTTATTTTGAGAAATTCCACTTAAAATTCTTTAGCCACTTGCATGAAAATCATGCTGTGCATTCATGATTTCCTATCAAGAATGTTGCTGTTTATATGTTATTATGTTGTCTTTTTGTTGTTTTTCAAAACTACCTGCATTCTCATCTTTGTTTGCTTTTTTAGCCCTTTTTCTGACTTCTGGCTTTGGTATTTCGCCTTATATATTTAGCTGCTCTCCCAGCTCAATCTGACCAGAGCTGGACTATCCAGCTTTTCCAAACTCCCTGTTATGCCTTTGTCACCATGTATGCGTATTTTCTTTTCAGGTATAAACTTCAAGGGCCTTCCCTTTGAAAGCACTCTGCAGTTTCATCCACTTTCTGACTTCCTCAAACTTAAAATAGCTATTTTAAGCTATTTTTAATGCTATTTTAAGATATTTTTTAAGCCCCAACCCTGCCTTTTGCAGCATTACCCATTTGAAACTACAGTTGCCTTCTCAGTCCGGTCTTCTTTCTGACCCATTCACATTCCTAAACCACACATTATTCGTAAAGCCTCTTATTGATGGTTTACTAGTTTTCTAAGTAAGAGTCTTAAAATAACTCTGCCTCAACCTGTTTTGTTTGTATGCTCATTCAGCGCATTAGCCTGAACTGTATTAGCTGTCTTGTTTGATCACATGGAGTGTCAAGCGCTGCTGACATGGTGCCAAGTGCGCTCTACTTCAGCAGCCTGCCAGGATTGCAGGATCATAACATTAGATTATCTGGACATAGGGTGAGGCTAAATTTTCAAATAGATGGAGGGCAAGTTCCTCGTCACAATTTTCTCAGATGGAGAACTTTTAAAGGGAGCTGATTTTCAGGATGTTGTCAGTGTCCCCCTTTGGAACAGTTAATCTGTTTGATGTGAAAACTTTCAGAGTAAGCCCCCAATTCACTAAAGAGTTCTGAGAACAAAATCTCATCCTTCTTTTCCATAAATTCAGGAAGTGCATTAGCTTTGGTGAAATGTTAAGTGCTCCAAATTGCTGGTGCTTTTATCGGTTTGTTTCTAACAGAAGTCAAAATAAGCATTTCTTCTTCTTCTAAAACTGAGCAAACCTCTACACACAGAGGAAATTTATAAACAAGTGAAATATGTTAAATATTTGTTGATTTCAAATTCCATGGCAGTGACAGGAAGAGTTACAATATACCATCACAACCCTGTATTAACTTGTTAGTGACAGGAGTATATGAAGAATAAGCATGACGTTTACTTGATCTACCTTAAAGAAAATAGCATGACTCAACTTGTTATGCAACACAGTTTGTTACAGTCTGGTAACTGTGCAAGGCATGGTGAAAACAAAGCTGTTTCTTTGTAGAAGATCTGAGCTGAAAGATACTCATGATGTCCTAACTTTGAATGAGGAAGTTAACTGAAGAGATGTTGACCTTGCTTGGTTAAGATGTCAGCTGCTAATGATTTCCAAACCTCTTCACAGCATTGGACCTTCTCTGCATAAGTTTTAGATGTAAACTTTTGCCTGTGAGGCTAACAGCGTAGCATAATCCTTTTACCAGTATTGAATTCACTTACACTCACTGTGGATTCAGCAGGACTGCTTATGGATTAAGAAATAACTGGGAATAGCAGCTACTAAATGTATATATATGGGAAAAAAAATCACTAAACCAGAATGCTTGTTTTTTTTGCCCCTCTGAGATGAGTGAAATAGTGCTTGTAAGTGGTCTGTAGTCTCATAAAAAAAATGGCTTGGATTAATAGGTAAAAATGTTCACTGCAGCACCAGCAATCACAGTTATTTTCGTATTATCCTTCAAGCTTGTTTGTATTACAGAATTCATTATATAATTTCAAAGTGAGCTGTTTGATTAATAAAAGAGGAATAGTTCATTAGGCTTAATAGAGCCTATGCCTACCTCTTAGTAGGATGGTTCTTGGGGATACCACAGTGGTGTGTTTAAGTATGATGCTGCAGCATGAAGGGACACTCGCAACTCAGAAATTGTACTTGATTTTTTGCTTGTATCATCATCTAAGTTTTAAAGGAAACTGAATTGGTAGGCAGCTGAAAGCAGGTTTCTGCTTTTTTTCCTTTCCTTTGAAAGGAAACTGTTTCTAAGGGTATTTCCTCTAGTACAGGCAACTGACTGCAGGTATGGTACCTATAACTTGCATTTTCAAAAAGTGAGTGAGACATAAGAGCAGTGTGGAAAGCACATGTGGATATAGTTAAAGGATGCAGGGTAGTGTTAGTCATAGTTTAAGTGCTTAATGCCTTTTGCATTACTGCTGTGCGCTCATCTAAAAATACAGGTGTGAGCAGGTTTTCAGGCCTTTATAGGGTTGTTTCTAACGGTTTAACTGACCTTGTATGAATCTGGGGGGAGAAGGTTTGTGTACTTCTCTCCTCCCCCGTACAGACTCAAGGGAGAGAGGGAAAAGTTGCAAAATCTAATAGGGCTTATCTCTCGTTCCCGTGGCAGAAAAAAATGGTCATGGTTCTGTCCCTGGAGAATGAAGAAGCTCATCTAACTGCCCTTGTGAGAGGCTTGTTTGAACACTATAAGGGATAGAACAGTAATGTTCAGCTTTTCTCAGCCGGCAGCCATAGCCAAATATTATGGAAAAAAATAATTGCTAAGAGTGTATCAAAGTAGATGATCTGTTCATCTCTTGTTACTCAGTTTTGGCTCCTCTTTGAATTCCCTTCTTTATTAGATATTCTTTGAGCTCATGTTTAGGACAGATTTTAAAAAGAGTTTTCTACTGGTTAATTTTCTTTTTCATTTGCTTCATTCATTTTACACTGGTCCTCCATGGTTATACCTGATGTACATATCTTTGTGTAGGGGATTTTTAGATTTCAGTTAGGCTCATGTGTACATTTACTTACCACCTTTTGAATTCCCTCAGATTAGCAGTATATTATGGGCTGATGGCAAAGAATTGCTGAAGGACCACTGCCTTGGTCAAGATCTGTTCCTGAGGCAACAGTGAGGCCCCTCGGGCTTTGTTTCACAGGTTAAAAACAACATAAGTAAAATTAGGCCATCCCATACATTTTATTTATAATTCAGAAGATACGTTTGTGATTTTTTTTTTTTTTTTTTTTGAGAGTTCTTTAGTTCTTCATAGTTCTTTATGATTGCTAAAAGAGACTGCCTTAGGTAATATCAACTAGGGGTTTGAATGCTACAGGCTGGACATGTCTAGGCTCCTCCACTCTTTCTGCAACTTGTTTTTATAAGATGGACTAGAAGGAAGAAATCAACATGTATGCAGTAGTTTGGCATCAATTTATATGGCTACTGTCACTAGAGAACAGACACTTCAGCGCTGCCTCCCATAGAAGATTCTACTCTCCTTCAGTGATTATCTGGGCAAGGCATCCCCTGTGACAGAAATCTCCCATAAAAATAAAATATCTCACTAGAATTGTCAGCCATTCAGCTCAGATCTTTAAAGAAAAATGTGGGAAGTGGAGGGAGGAAGATAATAATCATGTAGTAGTTTTTAATTTACTCTTAGGATGTTACTGGTGGGGAGTAAGGCAGGTTAAAGAGGCAGCATTAGGAAGTCTGCTACTAACTGTTTTGAGTCAAGTGAAAACTTTCCAAGTATCAACAAAAGTCTCTACTATTTATCGCATGGGTTTGGGTATATTCAAAGTTTTTGACAGCCTGCTAGGGGGCTGGTAGTCCCAGTTAGAAACCTACTGCTCCAAAAGGAACAGTGTCCATGCCAGGAGGAACTTTGACTTTTCCGCAGTTTTATGGGAGAATCTGAACAACTTTCCCAACTGATAAAGTATTAAAGCACCTTTTATCTTCCTCTTAAATAGTAGTTTATTAAGATCACTTGCTTATTAAAAACAGTTGCTTGTTGAGGAAATTTTGACTCTCATGTTTCATAACTTCTGAATTATTTTTTGAATACTTGCAATTTTGACCTCTCAGAATAGGATTTTGTACCTGATTTGTATTGACAGACAGAGAGAAGAGGGCATGGGAGGAAAGGTGTCTGTGTTTGCATCGAAAGATCCATATGAGAAGCCTGAACAGCAGGAGGGAGGTCAGTGGAGAAGAGAGATTTGTGAGTCAGTGAGGCTGGGTAAGGGAATGAGGTCAGTCTGGAATAAGGATTAGAGGGTAAAAGAGAAGGATTTTAAGAGACACCAGAAAAACATGATGAGGAATAACAGAGAAGGAAAGTGCTCCAAATGAGTTGTAATAGAAGACCCAGGATCGTGGGAGACTACAGAAAGGAGGGGATAATACAGGCCAGAAAATACATTCTGTAACAAAGATGCAGAAGCACCTCAAGTGCTAAAGTGAGAAAAAGTATTGCAGTAAGGGTCAAAAAAAGAAATGCAGACTATTGTAGAAGTTTTTTCTTGACTACATATATTAAGTGTCTCAAGGCTTACACTAAAGGGTTGTGAATAATATCATAGCTTTCCATAAGGGGACATTTGACACAATGGCTTTTTAGACCCATTTAACTTCTTATCTATTTTTAAGACTACTTATGCTTCGTTTACCTCTAAAGTATTTCTAGTGTAGGCATATAGAGAAAACAGTCTGTTTTGAAAAGGATTGTGCACTTCTTAGGTATTCCAAGAAGTGGAAATGAGGTCGGGTAGCACAAAACATTGAATACTAGCAGTCACTGTAAGGAACACAACATAGAAGCTGTTCTCATGATCAGTAGTGAAGCAACCCATCTTCAGTGTGTATTCACACTTGAGCATGAGGTGGGTTTGTGTGTAATGTATTTGGAACTAAGGGAAATAATCATGTATTTTAAATAGTCTTTCAGCTGTGCTCTTATATGGCTCCTTATGGTAAAATGAAAACATCCATCTCCTATTTAAGTTGTTATCTAAATTGTGCATAATACAGAAGGGAATATAAACAAAGATAAAAGGGGTGGAGTGTGGGTGGGCAGTGGGGCTGATGTATGAGGGTTGCCTTGTTTTGTTCTTGTTTCCACCTTGATTGATGGAACTCAGGGACAGTCTGAAATGAAAGGCCTCTGTCATGGTACACATGAAAAGGCTGACAAAGTATAAGCAATGTTGAGGTTATGCAATGTCTGAAGGACAGCGGGGGTACATCAGTAGGTGGATGGGTAAAATGAAAGTAGTTGAAAGTTATATAACATCTGAAGGACACAAAGAGGAAATTTTCATTTTCTTTATTTTAATTATGCTTGTCTTAACAAGGTCTTAACGCAGTGTGTTATTTGTAGAAACGGTTATTTGTAGAAACATCAGATGTGAGTTTACTGTGGAGGAGGTAGAGGGATGCAGCCCCTCAGTGGTGCTGAACCTGTGTGTGACATGTGATCTCTGTCACAAGATTGATCAGTTTTAGTGGGACTGTGCAGCCTCCTCCCCGCTTTCCTCTCCTCTGCGTCTTTATATTCTGTATTCTTCCATACGTGGTCTGTAGTTGCCAGGACAGTTTTTTTCTCTAGACTCTGTTTGATTTTGGCTTTTAAATCAAAATATAAAATAATGGATCTGTAGAAGAGATGGAATGAAGTAACAGACAGCTTGCTTAGCTGGTTTCTATAAGCAGTTAGTGGACTGTAAAGTTTTTAAGGGGCCTGTATGTTAAAGAATGTGTTGTAAGTTAGGGAAGAGCAGTATTTCTGAAAGCTTGTTAGTATTAATCAGTTCTCTGCTCTGTAGTATATTTGTGGCCTGACTTTAACCTGATTGTGGAGAAAACTTTGTGATGTTTTGAAGGACAGTAGGGCACCATTCTTGTTTGTAGATTTGTTGCAGTGAACAGTAATAGGAATAAGTAATAGCTGTATGACCACACGTTTCTTCATTATTGCGCACATGCTTAATGTTTCTTGCATTGCGTGCTAACACAGCCACTTCGTAAGCAGTATGAGCAATACAGGTTGCAGGCTTGGGTGCCAGTCCATGGATAAACATTATTGTGGCACCTTCTGAAGAAGCGCATGCCCTGAAATGGACACTTTTGGATATAGCTAGAAAGGGGTTGGAGTAAATGACAAAAATGTGTTAAAAGCATACATATGGATAACAAAAAACATTAAAGGCAATACTGGGAGACAGAAAAGAAAATGGGGAGAGGGTGGCAGTGATGTGCAGTATACAGCAAGGTGTGGCTGTGGCCGAGGTTCAGCATGGGAGGGAGCAAAGTTGTACATCTTCTCTGTGTGAATGCTCAGGTTGCTCAAATGAATTGAAGTAACACAGTCAGCTTCAGTATCACTAAAATAACCAGAAAATGCTCACTTGTTATGGATAAGGTCCTTTCCAACCCTAACTATTCTATGATTTACATTCATTATTTACATTCTCTGGTTAACTTCAATAGTTCTGTGATAGTGATAGTTCTGTGTAGCGCTGTGAATAGAAAAACAATAATAAAATTTGCGTCTGAATTTTTACATTAGTTCTGATGTTGACTGTTCTGAATACAGAGTTCAAGATGCAGTAAGTACATGAGGAATGCATTGTTTTTACCTCTGACCTAGTGTAGCAATATTCTGCAATAACCTATTTTGTTGTAATGGTTTCTTGTTGGAATGGGGCTGATGTTCCTTACGCTTCCTAGAAATACTATGCAGAGGTTTTC
Source organism: Bolborhynchus lineola (assembly GCA_025448015.1). Classification (NCBI taxonomy): domain Eukaryota; kingdom Metazoa; phylum Chordata; class Aves; order Psittaciformes; family Psittacidae; genus Bolborhynchus; species Bolborhynchus lineola. The sequence continues at coordinate 8,354 of JAOEHX010042653.1, forward strand.
AAAACATTCTATTTTAATGTTATTGAAGTATCCAAGAGTTTCACAACATGTAATTGCATGGAACATCTTGGCTCTTAAACTCATCTAAACAGATTGTAGGCAGGGTTATAATGTCATCTGGGGTGGGGGGGAAGTGTTTCCTTTTTAACCATTCACAGCAATTTTGTACACTTTTTGTCACCTCATGAAAATGGTAAATAGACATTTGTTAAAGGATTGAGGCTTTTTGTTCCCATGTCATATTCTTCATTATTGCTTCTGGGTCTTGCTGCCTTAGTGTGCTCCTGAAGGTGTTTACCTGAGGATTACAACATTTTGGTCTTTTCATGCAATGGTTATGAAGTGAAACACAGAATATTTTTCTTCTTCAGATGTTTGCCTGAAACTACCAGACCCTAATTTTTGTCCTAGGAACATCTCATTCGAACTGTTGTTGTTGTGGTGGTGGTTACTGCATCTGACTCCTACTGTACATGTAGAAGCTCTGCCTCTGATTATACAGCCTTTGCAATAACAGTTACTGTACACAGATCATGTACATGCACTGTACTCATTATTCCTGGAAAACTAATGGCCAAAGAACATGCTGCTCTTCAGGTGCAGAGATGAAGGACTAAAAGGACTCCTAAAATTAGTTATGCTCTTAAAGTTCTCATGAAATCATATCCTGAGAGATCCATGCCCAGTTTAACCTAGAATGACTGAGGTCATGATTGTATGTTACTGTCTGTCAGTGGCAGCACTGATTTAAAAGCTTGTCATCCTTCACCTTGCCCATCTTTATTTTTCTACTTCATTAGCCCATAGGTCTGCTGATAACTGGGTTCTCTCTCTCTGGGTCTCTGTAATTACCAGGTTTAAAACATAATTTCTTTTAAAGCTGTGTCATTTCACAACACTGAGAGAGAAAGCAGCCACAAAGAAGTTGACTTGGCAGGATGGAGTAAGCTTTTTAGATCTGATCTATTGGTAGTGAGAATGGCCTGGGATTCAGGCATTGCATCACCCAGTTTACCTGACACCAGCAGGAATGAAAACAGAGAAGTTGAGTGCTTCTCAGAGTTTGACTAACACATGGACTTCTGTGTGTTTTCTCTTTCTCATTTTATAAATTGGCTTTCCTTGAATTAACAGACTAACACTTAATACTGTCTATAAACATAGTTTTCTAATTTCCTAAACTTTCCAAATTTAATTAGGAAATTTGAGTCCTCTTTCGTGCTAATCAGTAATGCATTCTGTCATATTCAGTTAAATGTGCTTTGCTTTATAGTTTTCACTTCATTTTATAATTAATGAAATTTCAGTGTTATATTCTTACAAATTGTTTGAACTGGAGGAGCATTTATCTTCATCTTCGAGAATGTGTTTTATTTACTTCTTTACATTAATACTTTCTCCACACCAACATTCCTTCTCATAGCAAGATTCCTGCTTTAAAATAGTACCAAGCTTGAATGTGTCATTTTTGTGGACTTCAGATTATTCCAGCTAATTTAATTTAAGTTAGCTAATTGCTAAAGAGCCTTCTGCTTGGCTGAAACCATATAGGAGAACTTGAACCTGTTCATAAAATTAAATCCAGAATGATTAAGTGACATCCTACTTTTAGTGGTACTATCTTAGGCATTTTAAATTTCTCATCACTATCAGTCATTTAATACTGTGTTAACAGACAAAAAAATGTCACAAGTTTGAGTCAGAGATACGCAGTTCCAATATATAATAATTTAAAAACTTTTTTGAATGGAAAATAGTTGCCATTTCTGCAAGTTGTCAGGTTTGCTTTTCAATTTACTGAGTTTTGGAAACATGTTTTCTTGCTCTTTCACGGACTAGTTTGAAATTGGTTTATTGCATATTTTCTCCAAAGTCTTTCTTTCCCAGTGATTTGATAAACAATCTACATTCAAGAGAAATTCTCCTAGGAGTAAATTGAGAACAAGATGGAACTTTGATATGGCGAATGCAGGAAAGATATTTTTCTTTACTTAAAGAGTAGAGGTTTTATGATGGTAGTGTTGCTGGTGCATGTTAGTAAAAAAGCATTCATTTTTGCTGCAGCCATGTAAACAGCAGTCAGTATTCTGGTCTTGCAGGCCTAACCTTATCATTGGGCTAAATTAACCAGATGTAAACATACTCTTTTCTCTGACATTTTGACACATGAAGTTCTGTTTGAGTGTGTCATCCTTGACTGTTTCTTTTGGTTAGTATTGTTTCAGGTAATTAGCTGTAAACTTGAAGAGTAGTAACCAGAATTAGAATTTACTCTGAAAACCAAATCCCACTTACCTGTTAGGCTTTGTGTAGGATGCTGCTGAGGAAAATGGGTAAAACATTCAGTAAACAGACTTGTTTCTTCTGTTCCTCTTAAAAATAAATAAATAAAGTGTATCTCTAATAATTTTGCTTAAACATTCATACATACAAAATACTGTTAACTGTAGACTTAGAGCATTATAGTAAACAGATTTACTTTTAATGTTGGCACTTTGCCCTGAAATCTAATCTGTTCACTTTTTGCTCCATAATGAATATCTGATGGTACTTTTCGGTCCTCCTGTTTTGCCCATTCTTGTTATTTCTGTGACAATTGAAAGGGTTGAGTTGCTTTTCCCTGCAGGTGGTTGCTCCATTCTTTTAATTACTGATCTCCTCTAAGTGTTACTTAGAAATTAATGATAATGTTTAAGTATTTAGGGTTGGTTGGATTTTTGTTTTATTTTGTTTGTTGCTTTTTTTATAAAATTCTGAGCTCTATAACCACAATTTAGTAGAGCACTTAAATATATGACAAGTTTCATTGAAGTAAATTGTGTAAGTGTTTTTGTGTGATGGGGTTATGTGTGACCTTAGAAGGGTAAGCCTTACGATGTCTGTATTTAGATTTCAACATACTGGCAGTTCTGAATTCCTTTGCTAACACAGTACTTCAAAAATATTTTATGTGGAAACAAGCGTGGAGGGTCTGAGAAGGTTTTGTATTAGCTTATCCTTGGGGTTTTTTTTTCTGTTACAGTGCAAAGATTCTCTTAATTTGGTGCTAGCTCTAATTGATGGCCGTTCATAACTGCCATGCCAGCTGTATGGCCCTGAAAATCACAATGCCGTTCTTATTGGTGCTGGGCAGAAACACTAAAACAAATTTCCTCCATCAGTTTGATTTTATTTCCCTTCTTTATAAATGGCTGGAATTACTTCTGAGAATCAGTAGGGGAGATGATTAGGGTTCTTGAAAGATTAGCGTGATTCTAACAAGATTTCAGGGTAAAAGGTTAAGTTTGAAATGATTTACAAGTGAGTTCACCCAGTATTTCAGCTTTTTAAGTTTTTGAGCTTGTTCTCTAGCTAAAACCTTGGTAGTTTGCAACACTGTTTGCAAAAATTTAATTAAAAATATTAAATATGTTTACTCAGGGCAAGACGGCAATAGACACGCAGTTCTGTTGCTTGTACAGTCAGTTACATTCCTGTAATCCTCTGTGAGTTGCTGTGTAATTGTTGTATGCCCTGAGCTCTGCCTTCCTTACTGATGTCATTGTTTGTAAGTCCAGATAATCTTCTTGACAGGAGGGTCTATTCTCCGCATTTCTGTCATTGGTGCTCCTTTCAACACCTGTTTTTTGGCCTATACTGGGAGTTTTGATTACCATACTAACTTCAAAGTTCTCAGTGAAAAGCCAGCTTTATACTCAGCTCTGTAGAAAGATCTCTGCACATCCTGTCTCAGTGGATCAGCAATTCCTGACAAATAGCGTAACAAATGGTGTTGGTTGCTTTCATTTGCTCTGATTTAGGGGAGTTTTGTTGCTTACAGGTTATTTTGGTTTGCTTTTCTGCCAAGCAGTGTTTCCATGCATTATTACTGCTAGCTCTACACTGGTGGTGTACATGGGATGATGCCTTTGTTGAATGACTTTAATAAATCTTGTAAGCCATGCGCTTATATAATTGTAATGTAAGTAAATTGTAAGCTTGAAAAGTGAGAGAGTGAGCTCTATGTATATACATTTATATCTCCTAGATAGAGTTATAAGCAACTTCTGCTGAACCTCTTTTATGGTAAAGTTTAATTTTTAAAATCCACGTAACAAGCCAGATACCAGATAGCATCACAGAATGGTTTGTGTTGGAAGAGACCTTAAAGCTTATCCTCTTCCAGCCCTCTGCCATAGGTAGGAGCACCCTGCACTAGACCAGGTTGCTCCAAGTTCTGTCCAGCCTGGCCTTGAGCACTGCCAGGGATAGGGCAGCCACAGGTTCTCTGGGCGACCTGTGTTTTGATGTAGCCCAGCATATGGTTGGCTTTCTGGGCTGCAAGCGCACACTACTGAGTCATATCGATAGACTGTTCTGCTGTTTGAGTTCATACCTCAGTGTTATAATGGATATTTTCAGTTCTTCATTATTATCTAAGCTTTTATGAGGTTTTTGTGGAGTATGTCAAATTTGTAACTGGCTACAGAGCTGTCAGTTGTCTTATATTTTACCAATTCTCACCAAGATAAGTAGGATTAATCTAGCTGGCAGAGTGGTAGTTTCTGAGTTATCTATTTGCCACATTCTTCATCCAATTCACCTAGTTAGTGGAGGTGGATGGGTGGGTCAGGTTCACTAGGTCTCCGCCTCTACTTGATTCTCAGTTCTTTTGAAAGTTACCCTTGGGCAATTTAAGTTGCACTGTTACAGCAAGTTCTTGATTCAAGTTAACAATAAGGCAGCTAAGGAAAAGCAGTATTATCCTCAGTTACATTTTACATGATATTCAGTTGTCCTTTACTTTTTAGCTGTCTAAAGATAGTAATCATTATTTATTTTTAAATACTGATTTATAAATATTTATTTTTATCCTTTCTTATTCTTGGACCCAGGGAAACAGGCCACTTGGCCCAGCCAGCCTACATGTTAGGTCCTGGCTGGTGGCTTGGTCCCTGCACATAGTGGTTACAGCTCTACACTGTCAGATGTCTGTGCCTGTGCCCCTTTTGTTTTCATTATTTATTACTCTGTTGGTTGCTAGCTTAGGTTATTGATGATCTCACTGCCAGCCTCACACCAATAACCTTGACTTTCTCCATATCCAAGGCCATTCAGTGGGTGTCTCTGGGGCTTTTCCTCACCTTCTGGTCTCCTGCCCCAGGCATGTAACACAAAGTGTTGAGGTCTGTTGGCAGAGAGAGTGGCTTCTTTGAGCGCTTGGCAGGTCAGCAGCCTCCAGTATTCCAAACTTCGTCAGAGGGGTGTGGAAAAGTGTAGCCGACCTCAGAGGGAAGATGCAAGGAAACATTCTATGGCATGCTCTGCTCTACTGATTATGGCTTATTTTAGCATGGATGTTTGCACTGGTTTATGTTACTGCATGCCCACAAGCAGATATACAGGTTAAATTCCACTAGTAATTTGATGTGTAACGGCCACATGCACAATCAGTATAAAAATGAAATAAATTTGGGCTGTCAGTTGCCAGATCTAGTTCACACTTTCTGATACATCAAGCAGCTAATCCCTCAAAATACAAGATTCCACTGTTGAGATTTCTTATGTAAAAAGAAAGATGGAAATGAAGCATCTGGGAAGTGGTGGGTGATGAGAGCAGCATGGGGTCTGCCTCTTCTTGCATTGGGTAGCTCCCTTACAGTGTGATGGAAGTACTGCTGAAGTCTTTAGTTTTCTTTCATACAATGTTATCTCCACTGCTGGTGACCGCACTGTCTTGAAGGGTCCATTGCTCCTTTTTGACATTACATAGCTGTTTTAACTTTACATCACAGAAATAAAAACGATAGGCTGTGTAAGCAGTTGACATTCTTCTGTGCATTTAGAAGACACATTTAGTAAAGATATACAAAAGAAATGATACAGCCACACTCAAGTCTTCCAAATCTGTAAGAGAAAAGATTCAAACAGATTAGAGTTGGTTGTTCTCCACAAGTAGAAAACAGCATGGAAAATCATTTTTTGAAGGAGGGGAGGAAAAAAGCGTCAAGCCTTGAATATGGGGAACTAAACATTTTCTTTCATAAAATATATTTCTAGAAAGTGACCTTTTTTTTTTTTTGACAGAAAGCTTTTTTCACTTGCTCTTTTAGTTCAGCGAGTACAAAATGACTCAGTTGCAAACATAATTTTTATTTAGACATTTCAGCTTACTGACTGTATTTGTCAAGCTATATATATACATGATGATTCAGTATTTATAAACAGTACTGATAACTAACAAAAAAGAATGGGCATCTGTTCCAACTTTCCCATTTTGATACAACTTTCTAAATATTTTTCCTCAGTATCCAGGTCTCTCGCTAAGACTTGGGAATAAAGTTCTGAGACTGAACTGTAGATTTTATTTAGGTTTTATTTTTATTTCATTGTGTGCTGTCTTACTGGCCTGTTGCAGCTATACATTTCTTTAAAGAAGTTTCTTTGCTAAATCAGTGGTTTTGCAAAGAAGAAACATTTCATATAGTTTTGGCTTAGATGAAATAGTGACTGTCTTCTATGCTTCTAACCCAAAAGTTATGAATGAAAATGCCTAGTTAAGCATAGAACTAGCAGAAAGTGTACCTCAGAAGGGTGTTGACATAGCTGTTTAAAAATTTACCAGAGTAGTTCATAACATTGGCCATAACTAATGATACTGTTAAACTCAGATTTCAGTTATTTGCTGGTGAAATTGCTTTTGGCTGCTGCCAGCTTTAACCTCTTAAAAAATCTTACTTTAAAATGTGGAGATTAATGTGGAAGCAAAATACTTGGATGCCCATTTCTGTAAGATGCCAAGTTCCTTCATTCTTAAATTGCACAAGTACGTGGCATGGAAGGACATACAACCGTCCCTTCCCAGTCTTGATATCCCCTAATGTTTCTATGAATCTGAGCAGTGCTGCTTGTTATTGCGTTGTGCATCCTGGAAAACCTCCCTTGTTGTATCATAAACTCCAGTGTCTATGCAGCTGGAGTGGTTCAGCCCCCCAAAATGTGGGGAGAAGGTCCTTTGGGTATGGAACTTGGTGGGCAGATCTGTAATTTGTTATTGATGTGTTATTTATGCTCTAAAAGCTTGGACATCAGCAAGTTTATAGTCATTTAACATTAATTGGTGCACAACTAATACAGTGTTCAGTCCTGAAAATACTGTAACTAACTGAAAAGCTGTTCAGTGTAGGAAAAAAAGCACTAAAGAAAGAATTTCTTTAGTGAATTTAGTGACCTTATTCTCTTCCCTGTGAGGAATAGTCTGAGCCACTTCAAAAACAGGCAACGGGGAAAAAGAGGATAAATTAGCACCAAGGACATGATTGCTGTGTCCTTTGAGGCACTGTCAGGGCAACAGTGCTGCTAGCTGAGTCATTCCCCCTGTTCTCATGGTCAAGCTAATGCTACCAAGATAGTAACTGACAGCTGGAGATACAGCTTCTGTTGGGGGAATTGATACTGCTGTGCTGTTTTCCTCTGGTTGTTTATTTCTAAGTTAGTAACGAAGACCCTTGGTTTTTGCTTTGCTAGAATAAACCTGCTTATTTTTCACCTTTTAAATTTACCTTGTGAGTAAGTCAGTTGAGGTTAGGCTGACGAGCGCATGATTTAATGCTTTTCTGGAAATAGTAGGTTCGTGTAAGATAACATGCAGGCAGACTTCCAAGTGAACTTGAGAGGAGGCTGGAAACCCCCTATGATTGTGTTGTGTATCCTGCCAGGCTGGTTGGGTCAGCATGAGGGCTCATGTCTCCAGGTTCTTAGAAGAATCCTGGTCTGACGGAAATAGATGAAGTACACTCTGATAAGGAACACGCAGTGGAGAAACAGCAGGTTGGTTGGAGAGTGCCCCTGAGCCAGACACCACCTTATAAAAGTCCGGAAAAAGTGAACCCCCTCTCACTGCACTCTTGTCCTGCAAGGCATGTGATTCAAATGGGTACTTTCACGAAGAACAGCAGAAGAAATGTCTGCAAAGCATCACATGATGCAAAAAACTACCAGCTTGCTCAGGAATTTTTTATTATGTATTCTTATTGTAGATTAGGATGGTTATTCAGCTGGCTTCCTGCCTGGTGTCCCACATCACTGCAACACTTGAAAGAGGCTGAAGACAAAATGCTGAAATGTAAGTCTATATTTTTTAATAAGATTTATAAATATGCATCTTAAATATAAATATAAATCTTAAATCTAGATTTTCTATAAATTTACAGTAAATACTAACAAAGACAATTTTAAATACAGTTTTTACACTGTAGTGAAATAAACAGGTTTAGAATTAGATTTTCATTGTTCGCTTATTTAGATATTTGATTGTAGGCTCTCCTTTGAAAAATAATTCCTATTTAAAACAGTGATTTCCATGGAATGTACTTTGTATTTTATTTGGCATGTCTAGTAACATCGTATTTTTCTACTCTTTCTTCAGGTATTTCAAGTACATATGATAAACGATATGTGTATCTACCTAATGGAAATAAAATATGGACGCTGTCGTTCTCTTCAGAGCTCTCACATAGAACTCCGCTTGTTCTCCTGCATGGGTTTGGGGGAGGTGTTGGACTATGGGCTCTCAATTTTGAAGACCTCTGTGAGAACAGGACTGTTCATGCTTTCGACCTCTTGGGATTTGGACGGAGCAGTAGACCACACTTTGACACTGATGCTCAGGAAGCAGAAAATCAGTTTGTGGAATCCATAGAAGAATGGAGAAAGGAGGTGGGGTTAGAAAAAATTATCTTGCTTGGACACAACCTTGGTGGATTCCTGGCTGCTGCTTACTCATTAAAATACCCATCAAGGTATGTGAAAATAAAAGAGTGAAGGAATTCCTTTTCTGTATTTGACTAGTGATTTCATCACAGATTTTATTTCATCTGGTTCTTTATAGATTATCTTCTAGTAAATTTTATCTTTAAGTTAAAGAAACTTAATAGTGCATTTTAAGCCTGAAACATTTATCGTATGTTTTGTTCCCAGGTGAATACAAGTAAGTACATATGGTAAACATGCTTTCCTGAGTACTTTTATGTACCTCTTTGGTTGTGTTAAGTACCCCCTTGCTATGTTATAAGGGGAAATAGCAAAGCTTGTATTTATGGGTGAGTGCTTGTGACATCTCTGATCAAACACAGGTCTGGGAAGGGAAAATAGGCCAGTTTCCACCAAACTTCCCTTTATTGTGGATAACATTGAAACTTTTGAAAGTAATTCCCCTAGGTAATTTATGCCTATATGCTAGCAGTTGACCTGGTGCTGGCATGATGATATAAAAATTATTTTAGTGACTGTTTCATTTAAATTGTCTGTATGCCACTTCATATTTCTTCTTTGCGAAACAACCCAGCTGCAGCAGTCTTGTAATTATATTTCATCGTCTTTTTCTGCACAGTACTGTTGCCAACAGCTAATCCATTTTTTCTCTTGAAACTGGTAATTTCTCCTTTCCATTTTTTTTTTCTTTATCTTTTTTTTTTTAATACAGTTTGTTTATATAGCTCCTAGTGAGCTAGGATCCCACCGACTGAACTGAGGTCCTGCAATATCAAAAAGGGACATTGCTTTTGTTTATGTACACATAGTGGACTCCTGTGAAAAACTGTGAATATGTTTAGCTTTCCACATTGTATGGCAGATTCTACATGATGCAAAGCCTATCTTATTCTTTTATATTCACATCATTTTTTTTTTTCCTCAATTGGAGATTTTGAAAGAAATTCATACATCATTTTTTTGGTAAACTATTTTACCTCTTCCTTTCCAAGTGGATGACAGCTGGTACATGTGGCTGGAAATGATGGGTTAAAGTATGTGTGTGTCTAAATCTGGAAGTGCAATGAAGAAATGCAGTCCTCTGCTTTAGGGATGTAAGCCTGTTATCCTTTTGGGCATAAACCAACTTTCAGTTAGCTGTAGTTAGTTTCTTGCAGGAACCACTTCCAAGCTTGTTAGCCCTCTCTCTGAAGTACCTATAAATGGTGCTATTCTATTCCTGTGGGATGGAATAGTGTTTCTGCCCTGTGCTGACTTCAATCAAATGCAGCACTTTGTTTTCATGTCTCACTGTGCTTATGTTGGGGTTAATTAATTTAGGGGTGTTTCAGATTGTGTTCTCCTATTACTAATGTTTCTCTGAAATTAAAATACCATCAAAATAGCAAACTGACTCGTAGGATCCTATGACAGCATGGAATCAAGTATTAAATATAGAACAGCTTTCAGTCAGATTATCTAACAATGCATTAGAGGCTTACAAGATTCTGTATACATATTGTTAGGAAAGCAGATCTGTTTCTCCCATCTGAGATAATCCATTAATTTGCTATATTGTACCAAGTTGTTCATGGGACATCTGAGGTTAATAATCCAAAAAGATTCTCATTTAGAATATCCCCAGGTGGTGGCGTGTCATTAATTTTCAGATACTGCAACTTCAGACTCTTACTTTTGGAATTATTCTCATGGTCAACTTCCTGTTATCCTGGGTTAGGCTTGGTTACCAAAACGAGAAATGCCAAATAGGAAGGAAACTATTAAAGAAAGGAAACGTGGGGTGAAAAAAGCTTACTCTTGTTTTATTCATGTGTTTTGCTGTGTTACGTTTAATGCTGTAGTTTGTGCACAGAATATGTGGCTTTCATGAATGGCTCCTCAGTGCTTGCTCTCCTTAGCCTCTTAACTTGGTTTTATAGTTAAATCGGTTGGGTTTATAG